>JADBJO010000738.1:108105-118105 GCA_016801955.1 Conus betulinus
TTTTGTTTGCTTCTTTTAGCATGGAGATGGTAACGATGCTACACTTGCTGGTTGTGAGGTGGATGAAGGTAGAAGGCACAAGAGGAGGGAGAAGCGGAGTGTAAATGTGAGGGGGGAGGGGGGACGAGAGTGGACGTCGAGAGGGAGGTGGCGAGTTTGGTAAATGTGATAGTGTGTTCAGAACCTAGTTCCTTTTCTACCTTTCTCACCAGAAAAAGGGCACCAACTCTTGGGAAGAAAGGGAAGGAAATTATCACGAAGGACGAAAGTTTCTAAGCGTCTGGACTTAATGTGTGTATGCACATGTGCGTGTGAGGACACAGTTTTTCTTCGCTCGTAATTTCTTTTTGTTTCATACTGCAGGTAATAAGGCCCATTGTAGCCATCCTCTGCAAACTCTTTATCACTGCCTCTCCTCATCAATTCTCTCTGTCTGGCTGGCAGCCTGGCTGACTAGAGGAGCCAAAACAGAAATAAACTCAGCATAGGTCATGAAATTAAAAGCGTCTCTTTTTTGATAACATTTCGGAGCAGACAAGTGAATTGTTGACACATGCGTCTTCTTCCGACGTTATAGATAAGAGGCAATAGACACGCACCACACAACTACTCCCCCAGGTGGTTGTCAGCAGGAAAGAAAAGACTGATTAGCTGTTTTCCTTCCTGTTTTCCCCTCTCTCAGTCTGTCGCAGTCCTTCTGCTTGTTTGTCCCGCTTATCTGTGTTTGTTCTACTTTCGGTCAGTTCTTTCGCAGCACACTGTCTATCAGTTGTTTGTCAGTATCCTTATCTCCCACCCCCACTCTCCTTCATCCTAACACACACACACACACGCGCGCGCACGCACACACACACGCATACACACATGTGCGCACCTATGTATGCACGCACGCACGCCAACATGCTCACAAGCATGAACACACGCTCACGCGCAACACATGCACGCACGCAGATCCGATTCGCACACACACACACACACGCACACGCGCATGCACACACACACACACACGCACACACACACACACACACACACACACACACACACACACACACACACACACACACACAGAGTTGTAATGCACGTAGCTGAGTTGGCTGTTTCTTGCTTGCTTCGATTTATTCACCTTCTGTTGTGTTGAATTTGTGTGCCTCCTCCGTTCCTCACGCACCACCACCTCCTCCGCTCGCCACTCCCCCCCCCCCCCCCCCCCCCCCTTTTCATCCACGATTCTTGGTTCTTTTTTTTTCTTTTTGTGAAATATGGCTTCATGTTCACTGGGTTGATTTCTTTATTTCCTGTTTTCTGTCTTGAATTTTCTGCAAATGCAATTTCGCCCTGCAATCGAGACATTTTATTTCGCACGTGAATTCTAGAATGGTCTGACTTCTTGTTTTTTTCGATCTTTCTTACGTTTGTATCGAGTTGCTCTTATCTCGTTACCTTGGCTTCGACCTGCCTGTCTGGATGGTTATTTATTTGTCTCCCACCCCCTCCTCACCCTTTTCTTTCATCCCGTCTTCCATCATTCCTGTCACTCTGCTCCCTGTCTGTCTGTCTGTCTGTCTGTCTATCAGTCGGTCAGTCAGTCAGACAGACAAGTGATCAGTCAGTCAGTAAGTCAGTCAGTCAGTGAGATCTCCTTCCTGCCTGTCTGTCTGCCTGCCTGCCTGCTTGCATGTCTGCCTTTCTGCCCCGCCCCCCCCCCCCCCCCTCTCTCTCTCTCTCTCTCTCTCTCTCTCTCCGACTGTCGGTCTGTCTCTATCTGTCGCTTTATCTCTCTCTCTCTCTCTCTCTCTCTCTCTCTCTCTCTCTCTCTCTCTCTCTCTCTCTCTCTCTCTCTCTCTCCGACTGTCGGTCTGTCTCTATCTATCTGCCGCTTTATCTCTCTCTTTATCTCTCTCTCTCTCTCTCTCTCTCTCTCTCTCTCTCTCTCTCCTCTCTCTCTCTCTCTCTCTCTCTCTCTCTCGCTGGCACTTGCAGTCTTTCTCTCTCTCTCTCTCTCTCTCTCTCTCTCTCTCTCTCTCTCTCTCTTCTGTCACTTTCTGTCACACACACACACACAACACACACACACACACACACACACACACACACACACACACCACGGTGCGCGCGCGCGCTGCTTTTTTATATCCTCCCACCCCCCTTACCTCAATACCTATACGCCCTCCGCCCTCACCTCCTACACCATTCTCATCCTTTCTCACTCCCACCCCACCCCAATGCAATCTATCAGCTTCATCTTGTCTTTGTCCCAACTCTCCCTCCCATGCCTTCTCTCTCTCTCTCTCTCTCTCTCTCTCTCTCTCTCTCTCTCTCTCTCTCTCTCTCTCTTGCCCCTGCCTGACTGTCCTCTTTGTACAAGGTCTGACCCCCTTGTCTGTGAAATCCGCCATCGGTGATTTCATGTCATGCGGGATTCTTGAAGATAGCTAGCTGGGGTCTGTTCGGCTCTCCCTGAGGCATTGTGATCACCTGTGGCAGGGTAAGCTAAGGATGTTAGGCCTGGGTGGGAGGGTGGGAGTTGTGGCGAGAATAGGGTGTGGTTGAAAGTAGGGGGGGGGGGGGGGGTTGGGGGGGGGGGGCAGCTGGGCCCAGCATGTTTGCATTTTGAGTAGAATGAGGGACTCAGTTGTAAGCGTGGATGGAAGTGGGAGGTGTCAGGATTGAGAAAAGTTTGGAGTCTGTGAGCTGGAGATTTCTTTCTACCCTCCTCTACATTGTATCTTTTGTCAGTGTGCCTGAGCCGGTGATCGGCTCTGTCTGTGTCTGTCTGCCTGATCGACTGAATGACTAACTGATCTGACATATCATACATACATACATACAGACAGACAAAACAGGCAGGCAAATTGTTTATCGTTCTGTTGCCCCCCAACCCCCCCCCCCCTCTCTCTCTCTCTCTCTCTTCTGTATCTTGTATGTACGTGTGTCTGCAGACAGAGCTAGATAGACAGACAGATAAAAAGATAGATAGACAGGTAGATAGATGCGTAGTGGGTAGACAAACAGATACTTAAGTAGACAGATAGATAGATAGATAGATAAGCAGACAGGTAGGTAGGGAGAGAGACAGACAGATAAACAGATAGATACACAGACAGATCGATCGATCGAACGATTGTTTGATTGATTGATGGATGGATGGATGGATGGATGGATGGATGGATTAATTGATTGGTATAGAGAGAGAGTGAGAAAACCTCTATCTCTCTCTCTCCCCTCCCCTCTCTCTCTCTCTCTCTCTCTCCCCTCCCTCTCCCTCTCTCTCTCTCTCTCTCTCTCTCTCTCTCTCTCTCTCTCTCTCTCTCTCTCTCTGAGTGTTTGCAACGATGACACAACTCCGTTTAAACTGTTTTTAGCAGCATAATAAAGAATCAGATATTCAGAAGAATGTAGGTTTCTTTCCAGAATGCCTCCGCCTCTCTAGCCTTCTTCACTGATATTCTCTCTCTCTCTCTCTCTCTCTCTCTCTCTCTCTCTCTCTCTCTCTCTCTCTCTCTCTCTCTCTCTCTCTCTGCAAAGTTCAAACCATGATTCCAACCAGCCATCAGCTTCATCCAAATGTCTGAGCAGCCAGCTCAAAATCGAATTCTTAACATTTTTTTTTATTCTGCTTCACGTTTTAAGTGGCTACCTTTTTCTTCTTCCTTCTGACGAATACCTTCGGCTTATTGAAGATAACTGCACACTTGATGAGAGAAAAAGGAAACAAAACGGAAACGCTAAGATTCCGAGAAGGAATTAACGGCTGGTAACCCCCCCACATTCTTCCTAATTACAAACTCTAGAATTTGGAAGCATCTTCCTTTTCCATTCAGTCATTCATTTTGTTTCTTGTAGATTTTTTAAAAGACATTTTGGCATCGTAAAATCTGGTTAGCAGTTTTGTTTTCAAATTAAACCAAATCTTTCACCCCAATCAGAAAGGTTGATTATGAGGCGCTATGTTGGGTCCAAAACAGGCATTCGTTGCTCAGAGGATGGGGTTTTGTTTGTTTGAAATGTATCATTTTGTATCTGAAATATGAAAAAAAAATTCTCATTTGCATCAAATTTGTTGTAATTGTTGCCGTTTGATCTGCAGGAGATTAAGTTCAAAAAGTATTCCCACAACATTGTTGCATCAAATTTGTTGTAATTGCCGTTTGATCTGTAGGAGATTAAGTTTCAAAAAGTATTCCCACAACCTTGTAAATACATATATATATATATATTTAAAGGGTAAGGTTTAACAATAAGGCTTAAAATCTACAACGTTGTTTCATGCGCTCGCATGAGAGAGGATTAAAAGCAAACATACGGTGGAGGAATAGACAGGGTTAGTATAAAAATTAGGGAGACAGAGGGGGAAAGATGGAGGGAAGGAAGGTGACAGAGAGAGAGAGAGAGAGAGAGAGAGAGAGAGAGAGAGAGAGAGACAGAGACAGAGACACACAGAGAGAGAGGTTTACAAGAAAGCGTACAGTGCGTAAATAGAGATGGTTGGTATAAAAAATGAGAGAGAGAGAGAGAGAGAGAGAGGAGGAGAGAGAGAGAGAGAGAGAGAGAGAGAGAGAGTCGGACAGTCTGACAGACAGACAAACGATCTTGCTGACAGATGACTGACAGACATGAAGACAGATAAATAAAGATACGCAGAGCAGGCGAAACATTTAGAAAGAAACGTAGCTCACACACGCAAAGAAAGCATGATCTCTCCTCTGAGACAAATCAGTGTGGTGGTTCAAATGGGAATAGGAAAACAACTTGCAATATAAGTTTGTCTTCTTTTCCATCATGCTTAATACATTTTTTGTCCAGTGTATTCAAAGAACCCAATTTTTACTGTTCTCTCACTAACCCTCCCTCTTTCAACTGTCTGCATCGATATCATAAATCCCACACCGGGGATTATTACAGGATTCCAAACTGTGGGCTGCGGAAGAAAGAAATAATTGCGTGAAACAGGAATCTTCATGTTGTTGCATTTTTCTTTTCGTTCTTTTATTTTGTATTCGTGATAACCTGATTTGTGTCAGTTTTCGCCTGATGTCTGAATGTCCTATGGGCGTGTTTACATGATGTGTGTACTGGAGTGAAGGGGAAAGAAAGATAGGACAGTAATCTGACAATGAGAGGTTTTGTCCAGCCATCTCCTTACTCGACAACTCCTCTCGTCTCTGTGGATTTCGAGATGAAGAGGCGGGCATGTGGCCGTGTCTTGGGTCACTCCGACCCACTAGTATTCAAAGCTCCAAGTGAATATGCGCAATGATATGATCATTGGCTTGAAGTATTTGCTGACGTCCGTTTCATGCATCTGGTTGCAGAAGACAAGATATGGCAGCTGGCGGAGGGATAACAGAATTATTGTAATTCCATTTCAAGAGAAGTAATCTTAGATCCTCGGCTTCAATGTTACTAAAACAAATTCTCTGTCTATCTATCTGTCTGTCTGTCTGTCTGTCTGTCTGTCTGTCTCTCTCTCTCTCTCTCTCTCTCTCTCTCTCTCTCTCTCTCTCTCCATCCATATATAGCCGCAAACCGATGAAATAATCTTAAAACTTGCTGTTATGAGACGAAGTCATTGAAGCTATTCCAGCAATATTACGAAAAAAAACCCTTTGCAACTCGAACATCATTTTCCCCGGAAAGTTTTTGCCTCATTAACCTTCTCCACGGATGGATCATCTCATCGCGCCATCTTCCACTTCTAACGATGATTTAAGACTGGGGGATATTTTTTCTCCGAATAAATCACAGTGATTAGTTTGAAAGAGTAGAGCACATGGGTCAAGAGTACATGCGTCACAGGATTACACGCTAGGTAGACGCTCCAGTGTGGAAACGCTCTGTCTGTCTGTCTGTCTGTCTGTCTGTCTGTCTCCTCTCCTCCTTCCCCCCCCCCCCCCCCCCCCCCCCCCCCCCCCCCCACCGCCACCTCTTTCGCTCCTTCAGCCCATCTTTTTGGGCTCTTGATTTGAATGATGGATTCGAGCTGAAAAATAACACCCACGGAACAAATGCATTTTTTTTAAGTTACTGAGCCAAACCTAGAATCCAAAAGGTTAGAGACGGCTTATCTTCAGTCATTTGTTCTCAGCTTTCTTTTCGGGGTGATATCGGGGGACGGGGCAGGGTGGGACTATTTCTACCATGCTTTCACATATGCGGGTGAGTTTGGGCACATTCACATTCACTCCAGCTTTCTTGTTTCTGGGCCCCGCACCAATTTACTTGCCAGGGAGTAGTTCTGGAAAGGGGTAAGGAGTAGCTATGGCTCAGTTCTAGAATTTGTCCCCCTCTTCCTTCTCTCCCCACTCCACACATTTCAAACCCATGTGCACTGTTCTTCGATTGATGTGTTTTGTAGCTCAATATGTTGAGGATTTTGAAGGAAGGCGGTGCTTTAGATGAAATGGAGAGATCGAATTGGATTCAACCCCATGTGATGTGGATTAGGACACATGCATTTCTTCACCTGCCACTGAGTAATTTTGGTGATGGAGTGATTACAGCGCGTAACCCTGGGTTAGTACCACAACCTCCTTCTATTATTCTGTGGTAGTTCTTGCACGGAGAGAGAGAGAGAGAGAGAGAGAGGAGAGAGAGAGAGAGAGAGAGAGAGAGAGAGAGAGAGAGAGAGAGAGTCTGCTTTCTAAACAAAGCTGCTAACAAAAAACAATAATCCTCCTTCTTGCTTAGAAACCGCAGTCGCTCAGTAGAGACAAATCCTCCAGCGCTTTTCTTTTAAGATTATCTTCAACAAGGGGACTGCAAAACGCGCGTTATTGGTGTCTTGTCTTTTTCCTGGTAAGCTGAACAACATTAAATTTTCTTTAACACATCAATTGTCCTTTAAAAATCTCTCTCTCTCTCTCTCTCTCTCTCTCTCTCTCTCTCTCTCTCTCTCTCTCTCTCTCTCTCTCTCTGAATGTGAGTAAGTATCTGTGTGCATGTATGCTTGTGTAATTGTGTTTGCTCTGATGGGAGGGGAGAGAGAAGGACAAGGGGATGGTTCTCTCCACATTCCATCCGTGCATGCATGCGCGCTCACGCCTGTGTGTGTGCAGGCATGTGTGTGTGTGTGTGTGTGTGTGTGTGTGTGTGTGTGCGTGCGTGCGTGCGTGCGTGCGTGCGTGCGTGCGTGCGTGCGTGTGTGTGTGTGTGTGTGTGTGTGTGTGTGTGTGTGTGTGAGAGAGAGAGAGAGAGAGAGAGAGAGAGAGAGAGAGAGAGAGAGAGAGAGAGAGATGCTTATATGTGATCGTATTCATCAAAACCAGAGAGAGAGACAGAGAGACAGAAACAGAGACAGAGAGAGACAGAGACAGACAGACAGAGACAGAGAGAGAGAGGACGGTCATATGTGCATGCATTTTTCTGACCGAATTATTGTTCTTCGTATTATGAGCTGTTGACGGAATAAGCTCCAAACAATTTTTCAACAAACTATGTGTAGTAGCACAGCCAACTGTCATGAGTCTAACATTTTGTAAGGGAAGCGTGCGTTCCATTTCGTCGTTATGTGGTTTATGCTCAGGTCCATCAAGAAGAAAAATCTTGATAGTGAATGTCAAAATTTGCTTAAAGTTGTCACCCAAACCATTTTGTTCAGCCATTACTCAAAGGAATCAACATAGACAGCCATTTTCTTCTTTGACTTGGCACGCTTGTCTACTGTGATTAACGCGAAAGAAAAAAGCAAACATTGTGTGGAAGTTTGGAATCATTTTGAAATTAACTGCGCATAAATCTAGGCTAAAGGCTAAATCAAAATTGGTTTTAAGAAAATCTCTGGCAGAAATAGCTACACGAACATGCTGCAGTTACATTGATCTCCCTTCTTAGACGCCTTTCTCACCTATGTGACGCCGGTTATAATAATCCATCAGTGATCGCGCTTCCATACCCACTCCATTTTGTCCACGTTTGATGCTAATGTTCATGCTGATAATGACATTTGTGTTTATTACAGTCGTGATGATTCTAATGATGAAAACCAGGATAATGATGATGATGATGATGATGACGACGACGATGATGATAAAGATAATGACAAAGACGACATCTATAACAAGATGAACACAACGACGGCAATAAGCAACATCATGATATTTAGTATATTTGTGCTGTGGGAGGTTGTTCTTTATTTTGATTTTAAGTTTGAATTTCGTTTTTGAATCGGTTTGTCAGCTAAGAATTAACTTATTTCTTCCCATGCATGCTTCATGCGTGCATTCACATCAGTTAAGTTGTTTTGATAGCAAAATAATGAACTGCATCGGTTTGGGTTTTAAGACATTGTTAACAGAATCGCCTACCCTTATTCAAGCTTTTTTTTTTCCATCCAGCTGTGAATTCTTTTTGACAGCTAGCAGAGTCATTTGTGAGCAACTGCAAAAAGATGGCCTCAAAATCTGGGATGAAAGTCAATGAGTGTCATTTGATTTCTAAACCCATTACTTACTTTGATTATTAGATTACTTGATAGATCAATGTCAGTGGAGAAAACCCGTAAGAAATGATTTTTGTGGCAGTTAAAGTTTCCATGCAACTTTGAGCAGAAATAAAACACAGCTCTCCATGCACGCTTCAGGCGTGCCTGGGAACAAGAGGACTGTGGACTCTCGCTGATCCGACAGGATACATTGTTCAGTTTGAACCATATACTGGTCCTGGCATTGGACAGAATTATGACTGTTTGGGTCTTGGAGGGGCAGTGGTCATGGATTTGATGTCTGAGCTTCCCAAGCATCCGTACCACTTGACATTTGACTTTTTGTTTTACATCACTGCCACTGCTGACTGAGTTAGCTGCCAACGGATTTGGGGCAAATGGGACCATCAGGACAAACAGAGTGGGCAACTGTCCACTTAGAAATGCAGGTCGATTCGCAAAAGAACCCAGAGGAACTCTTCACTTCCAACATGACAGACGCAGTAATGTGCTGGTGGTGCAATGGAATGACAGCAGTGTGGTGACCGTCGCAACAAACAGTGATCATGTCATGCCACTCGTCCAAGTTCGACGATGGTCAGCAGCACAACGCCAGTTTGTCAACATTCAACACCCACATCTTGTCAGGATCTACAACACAACAGCGGAAGGAATCAACAGGGCAGACTAGAATATCAACAAGTATCGCATTTTTTTCCATGCGAACAAAGAAGTGGTGGTGCCCACTTTTCGCCCACACAGTGGAAACTGCCCATGTAGAATGTTTTGTTGTTGAAAACGCCTGCTTATGATGCTGAACCTCTGGAACTCTGCTTCAGGAGGCGTGTCGTGAAGGTCTACCTGATGCGTCATGTTGCCATTGCCTTGCCAAGAAACCTGCTCAACAAATTCCTCCTGCTGTCCAACGAGTGCCAAACGAAGCCATTGCCTTGCCAAGAAACCCTGCTCAACAAATTCCTCCTGCTGTCCAACGAGTGCCAAACGAAGCCATTGCCTTGCCAAGAAACCCTGCTCAACAAACTCCTCCTGCTGTCCAACGAGTGCCAAACGAAGTCATTGCCTTGCCAAGAAACCCTGCTCAACAAACTCTCCTGCTGTCCAACGAGTGCCAAACGAAGTTCGGTTTGATGGTACTGGACATTTTGCAGTTGCTTCACCCACAACAAAGCGTTGCGCACTGTGCCACAAGAACATTCAGACAATCTGCCTCAAATGCAGAGTTGGTGTGCACAACCAGAGTTTCAATGCCTTCCACGGCATCCAGTAGTGTCCGTTTATTTGAAAGCCACTGAACTGCCAATTTTTGCAACGCTGTGTGTGAAGGTGGTATTTTGTGTGTGTGTGTGTGTGTGTGTGTGTGTGTGTGTGTGTGTGTGTGTGTGTGTGTGTGTGTGTGTGTGTGTGTGTGTGTGTGTGTGAGAGAGAGAGAGAGAGAGAGAGAGAGAGAGAGAGAGAGAGAGAGAGAGACAGAGAAAGAGACAGAGAGACAGAGAAACACATACACACACACACACACACACACACACACACACACACACACACACACACACACAGTGGGAA
>JADBJO010000738.1:128105-143105 GCA_016801955.1 Conus betulinus
AAAACAATGTTGAAAAATGAAATCGGCTTAAGGTCAGATGTTGATTTCCCCAAACGAGCCAAAAACATATCATGTCTTAAAAAACAATAAAAACTGAAACTCTAGATACTTTTCAACAATCAGAAATAGGATTAGAAGATATGGTGAAATGTAGTAATCCATGTAGTGCTATCCCTCCGTGGGAATTACAAAAAGGACATTTTGACATTAATTATACTGATGCAAAGAAAAGTGAGAATATAAATTTTATTGGCACAATTGCGAACGAGCATTTATTTCTCAATTATCCAAATCATCTCAAAGTTTATACCGATGGTTCAGTTCTAGAAAATCATGGAGCTGGTGCTGCTTTCACTATCCCCAACTTAAAGGTCAAAAGAGGTTTTTATATTGGAAAGCACAGATCTATATTTACAGCTGAATTAACTGCTATTCTTATGGCTTTGCATTATTTGCTTGATTTTCCGAAAACTGACTCAAATTCTTTTTTGTGTCGATTCAAAATCAGTTGTATGCCTTAAGCAATTCAAATTCTAGTGTGAGAAAAGATTTGATTTTTTTTGAGATTAATCATTTGGTGCATTTCCTTATTCTAAGAGGTAGTAATCTTACCTTTCTTTGGGTTTGGGTGCCTTCACACAGTGGAATACCTTTCAATGAATCCGTAGATAAACTAGCTAAAAACTCTGCAGATTATACAAATGAAGCATATATATTTGAAAGATCCCATTATCATTGAAAGAAGGTTATAGCCTACTGCAGAATGCTTGCTGGAAGCATTTTAGAAAGAAACAAAAAAGATGTTGGCCACTCATCAGCTGCTGACCATCAAACGAGTTTTGAAGATGATGTTTTTATATCTAAGTATGGTCAATTATCTAACCTAAGACTTTTAACTTCCCTTGCATATAGATTCAAACTTATGCTTTTAAGACCAAATTCACTTCCAACACCACATGCGTGTGTGGTGGTGGGAAAATTTCTAATGAGCATATACTTTTCCACTGTAGAAAAATGAAAACCTATCTGCCTACTTTTTCGGAAAAGTCCCTGAAGGAGGTTTTAGTAAAACCCCTTTTGATTTGTGACATTGTTTTTAGGACTTGTTCAGAGTACCATTTTTAGATTCCTTTAATAATTCTACTTTCACGTTTTAAATGTTAGTATCCTGTTACCTTCAGCGTCATCTGATGTTTTTAAAAATGTTATTCTAGTTATGTTATAGGTTTGCAATTTTTATTCACGTTAACATTTTTTTTCCGATTTTCCATCCTCGCTGTTTCTCTATCTCTTTCTCCTTCAGTTGCCTGTGTATCCTCCCCCCTCCCCTCCCTTCCTCCTTTACTACCCTGTTTATTTATTGACATGCTCGGCAAGTCGCTCTCTTTTCGCAGGAAGCATAGCAAGCAACTTTTATCAAGTAAATCCAGAAAACCTGTTCTCATCGAACCTGCCTCTTTTTTTTTCCAGCTGGCCAAACCAACACAATAAAGTCCCTAGTGGGATTCTCACAGCATTGATGTGTTGTTAAAAGAAAGAAAAGAAAAGAAAAAGAAGAAAAGTAGCGTGAAACAGGAAATATCGTGATGCACGTGTTCTTATGTCACCCCCGATCAACTGTTTTGTGACACTTTTGCCGTCTCATGCCTGACCTCCTCTGACATGTTTTACATCGTTAATTTTGTGACGAGAGACAAAAAAATAATACATAGAGCAATATGTCGATGAGAGGCTCTGTCCAGCCTTCGCCTTTCCCTATGCTCTCCGTGGGCTACTGTGGGTCACGTGACCAAGAGATGGGCAAGTGACGGTTTCTGGGGTTATCCAGACATGCTGGTTATCAAATTTCACTCACCTGAATTATCTGTCGACGTCCATTATCAGACGACCCGTTGGGGAATAGGGGTATGACGATTGAGAGGGCTCGGACTAGGATTATAGGGTTCTTGTGTTTTTTATGATAAAGGGAGTAATCTTCAACCCGCGTCTCTAACGTTACTTAAACAATAAATCGATAGGTGAATTAATGGGAAAGAAATAGAGGAATGAAGTAATAAATAAATACATAAACATATAAACAAACTAATTAATGAATACAAATCTCTCTCTCTCTCTCTCTCTCTCTCTCTCTCTCTCTCTCTCTCTCTCTCTCTCTCTCTCCACTTCTCTATCCCCCACCCTCTCTGTCTCTGTCTGTCTGTCTGTCTCTCACTTTCTCTTTCTCATTCTCTCTCTCTCTCTCTCTCTCTCTCTTTGTGAACACACACACACACACACACACACACACACACACACACACACACACATAACACACACACACCCGCACGCACGCGCACACATACACTTACACACGCACACACACGCACACGCACGCACACACACACACACACACACACACACACACACACACACACACACACACACACACGTGTCTCAAACTCTCTCTCTCTCTCTCTCTCTCTCTCTCTCTCTCTCTCTCTCTCTCTCTCTCCATCCCGCCTCATCATATTACGAGACCAAGAGTTATTCTGCTTGTCTGTTATTCACTGAATACTGTTCCCTCTCCCATTTAAGATTTCCTTCCGTACCAGTTACACCCAGATTACTAGTATCACTTTCTGTTCATCTGTGTGGTCTCTTTGACGAGTCGAACAGGAAAAAGGACGGTAAAGGAAGGAGTAGATGGGGATAGGGGGTGCGAAGGGTGGAGGACACGCAGTCAAGAAGTGAAGGACACGCAGTCAAAGCGGAGTGAAGGGGTGGGATGGGGTGGACTGAGTGATTAGAGAGAAGAGGGAGGGTGAGACGGAAACCTGTAGTGAGAGAGAAGAGGAGGGGGCATGTAAAAGGAGAGGGGGAGGGGTACGGGGAAAGGGGGGCAACATACAAATCCACAGTTTTTGTCTTGAGATCATGCCATACGACTCACTGGCATACCAGCACGTCAAGTGTGCGCCACGTTTGTGCTAAACAGTTGCATTTGTTCGCCTTTTAATGCATCAAACAATGCCACTGTATAGAAAAGAAGGAAGCAAGTCAGGGTACAAGGGAGGATGGGGGCTGCGGGAGTGTGGGGCGGGCCCGATAAAAGGAGGAAGAATGAAAGAGGAGGTGGGGACGGGGGAGAGAGAGATAGAGGGAATAGGAGCAAAGGAGGGACAGGGTAAAGAAAAACAATTGTTGGAGTGGGAAAGGTGGACTGAAGAAAGAAAGAAAGGGGGGATGGGGGGTGGGGGTAGAGAGGGACGGAAGAAACGGAAGAGGGCAAGAAAAGAGTAGCTGGGTGCGAGAGGTGCGGGGGCAGGATCGGGCGGGGGTGAGGGAGGTGGGGGATGGAGGAGTGCGGGGGAAGGGGATCAGGAAAAAGGGAAGGTGGAGACAGAGGAAAGAAAGAGCGAGGAGGACGAGCAACGGGGTAAGGGGGATCGGGTAAGATAGAGAGGAAGGCGATGGGGGATAGGAGAGGGAGAAGGAAGGAAGTAGGGAGAAAGGAGAAGGGGGAGCAGGGGGGGGGGGGGGTGTAACCTAACGCTGACCTATCTAACACAACATAATCCCTTTACTGAGCTCTGAGAATGGAGAGAAAGGAGTTAGTGACCCGGAGTAGTCACAGCCACCTCCCTGTGCTCCGTTGCTCTCTCCACCCCCATCCATTTTCCATACAGAGAGAGAGAGAGAGAAAGAGAGAGAGAGAGAAGACAAAAATGTTCTTTGTCTTGAGAGAGAGAGAGAGAGAGAGAGAGAGAGAGAGAGAGAGAGAGAGAGAGAGCGCATAGGAAGAATTCCTGTCCACCAAATTATTGTATTTCCGAAAACAATTTATTAGCCAACCAGGCCCACCCCAAAAACACCCTAATGACCTTATTTCATAGCTGTTTTTGGACGGAACAGCAATTAATTCTTGTGCACTGCTTCACTCTCTAGGAAAATACAATATTGCACCAAACACACTTTAAAAGAAAAATAAAATATATAGCAAGAAATAAGCATAAATAGTAGCTGAAAAACAAAGCCGAATCATTTTACTGTCAAGGGAAAAAGGCAATGCAAAAGAGAAAGACGTGGTATTCCTAGTTTGTTATTTGTTGCAACGTCTATGAAAAAAGAGCGATAATTCTATTCACCCATACCCGGCGTTACCCTTCTTCCCTCAATTATGACCCTGTCCTCGTAACCTACCAAGTGTTCCAATTCAATATTCTGCTCTGGAGGCTGTTCATCAGAAAGTCTCCCGCCAGAACAATGTGTTTTCTGCATACAGACATCGTCACCGTGTCACTGCTGATACGTGTGCAACATTTCAGCCTAAGTTGGTCAAGTGGGCGTGCGAAGAGTCTCATCTACAGTCATTTCTCTCCCCCAGACTTTTCAGTCTGCTGGAAGAGTATCAAATTTCACTTCCCGAGTCACACTCCTAAGACTGGTTAGTATTGATGCTAGCAGCATGCAGACGTATCACAGTTGATGTGTTTATATCAGTTCGAAAGAGGACATTTCGACAGAACTGGGGGGTTGTTGAAACATTGTGTCTGGTCAAATTTGTACCCATGTGAAATATACTGTTTCCAAAAATTACGACACACTCATAAGAGAAAACACATTTTGGAGATCCATAATGTGCTAACAGAAGAGCAGGATCATTTGCAATTGACGTTTTAAGATATCAACGTGATTTTCTTTTGTCTTGCCGAATAGTCTTTACATCTTGTGAATATTTGGTAGACACTTCGCTGCCGTTTTGAGCAAAAACGGTCAAATGTCTTTCGGTTACGGGCTGAAAATATTCCACGTCTTTTCAACAGAGGTGTTATACTGTCTATACTCATTAATTGGGGTCATGTCTTGGGCTGTAGATGCTATCACTTCTGTGCTAAAGTGATGGGTCTCTCGGCATTCCTCCTACTGATAAATTATATGTAGGGATGCATAAGGTTATGGGCAGACAAAATCACACAGTACTCTCACAGTGTTTATGCATAGGCACACACACGCTGCCAATCATATGGGGCCTTGACAAAGGCGATGGGACTTCAATAATATTCTAAAGAAAATAAATTTTATCTAAAAGCTGACTCGGAGCCCTTAAACGTCACATTCATCCGCATCAAACAAAACGTAAACAGCACACGTAGAATCCAGTAATTCCATTCCTTATCTCACTTAATATAATATCCCGGGAAAGACAGCATGTCAATACTCTATCAGGTTATGCATGCATGAAGGCAAAAGAATGAAACATTTGCAGCATACCAGCTATCTTCGGGCTGAAATGTTCGGATCTTTCGTCAGTCTATTTCATCAGTCACGTTGAACTTGTTGAATACCCAACGAGGTTCTTACTTTTGCCGAATACCAGTCGGGGGATACTGGCAGTGTAGCTGTAACTGCATGCGCGAATCGAATCCTCCTGACTCCGCTGCAGTTTTCTAGTCGAATCCATTGGACACTGGTCTGTCGTCTGACCATGAGGCTACAGCAGACTTCCTAGACTCGTGAAGTCTTATAGTCTTGACTTTACCTCGCTGTACTTTTTTTAGCTCTCGGCAAGTCGGAAAGATTTCATCTCTACAAATAAGTTGCACCCTAACTGGTTTTCAGAGCGTCTCAAACGTTTTACCCAAAGAATGACAAATGAAAAACACTGGTTCGTCCAAAGGAGTTACCTCTCTCCCTCCCTCCCTCTCTCTCTCTCTCTCTCTCTCTCTCTCTCTCTCTCTCTCTCTCTCTCTAACACACACACACACACACACACACACACACACACACACACACACACACACACACACACACATCCCAACAATTTATACTAACAGTTGTAAAAAAATTACCAATGAGTCTTCAGTCTTTGGTTCAGCCACTGAAAATACTGATCTACCCTTACACATGTACAACAAAAAGTATAATACCACGTGGTTAATGCGTAACACCTCATCCTACTTCATGTTTAATTCAACCACACTATCCATTGTGCCGACAGTTCAGGCCTCTCCACAAGCCAAAACCTCTTAGTTCAAGCATTTTCTTTCGTTTCATGGCCTGCAAGATGCAAATCGTCTCATAGGCTGAAGCCTTCCCGAAGGTGTTGATGTTTAATGCTCAGTAAGTATGAACGGTCTTAAAAAAAACGCTGAAAGACTGACGGTCGTAGGACCAGGACGTCGTCGTCCACCTTAAATTGTCATGCCAGGATCCCATGTCTGTCTTGCGCACACTTCATGTTCTGCTGGAGAACACTGTAAATTACCATTGACAGGGGTGTGACGCATTTTTCATCAATAAACGCTAGTTTGATATTTACTATTCCATACCCCTGGGTATGCGAAATACTCTCCAATTTGCCATCATACTTTATCATCCTGCTCCAGGTACTCACATATGCGGAACTGGAGTTCAAATATTTGAAAAGCCCAAGAAAACTGAGGCCAGCTATCAGCAAACCCTGAATTTGCCTAAAGGACTGGAGAAATTCGGCTGACTCATCACAACTGGAATAAAAGATCCGCTTAGATTAGATGTAAACGGTACTAAACATACATACGGCTACTGAACTGTAGCTAATGAGGTAATCTAGAGAATATTATCATTTTGAATGCATTATAGAACCGAATGGTCTTGTATTGACCTATAGCACTTTGCTATCACAGTATATTCTTTTGTGTAAACGTATGTTTGCTCTTCTTGGAGAATCAATGACGCATTTTTCGGCGATTCTTGTCTTTGTCATCCTATGAAAATGAACGTTTCTACAGCAAGTTGGCCAAAGAAAAAGTCAATGTCGCCATGGGTTCTTTTAACTACGGTTAGCGAATGCTAAACACAAGGCCACTTCTATTTATCTCTTCCAAGAGACAGGAGGAGAAGAAAGACCGGCAGCTGCGAGACTCGAACTACAGATGTGGATTTTATGGCATTAGAGTAGAGTGCCAACCCTTTACTCTGGCGTTCTGTTCTCTGTGAGTTGTAGCAACCATCCTCCCCAAGGCACATTGCCTCCCATGTCACGTCTGTCAAACCACGTTAGCTCGCACAGCCTCGCTCTGCTTGTGCTTCTCGGCTGATTACCCCCATGTGAACAATCCGTCGCCTGACCCTCTTGTCTCCGTCACCCATCTCTCCTCTCCCTGCCATTCTCTGGTATGTGCTCCCTATGAAATGTAGGGGAGAGAGAGAGAGAGAGAGAGAGAGAGAGAGAGAGGCAAACAAACATAAACAGATATAGAGAAAAACAGAGAAAGACAGACATTGAGAATCAGTTTGTCAGAAACACACACACACACACACACACACACACACACACACACACACACACACACACAGAGAGAGAGAGAGAGAGAGAGAGAGAGAGAGAGAGAGAGAGAGAGAGAGAGAGAGAATATATGTTTTGTACTCTAGTAAATGTGTGTGTGTGTGTGTGTGTGTGTGTGTGTGTGTGTGTGTGTGTGTGTGTGTGTGTGTGTGTGTGTGTGTTTGTGTGTTTGTGTTTGGGGGGTGGGAGGGTGCATGTATATGCAGTGTTTGTGTGTGTACGTGCATCCTTAACTAATCGTCTATTTTTTGTGTACTGATCAAACTTCTTTTTCTTACTGAAAAAAGCAGTATCATAAAATCCAATGGTGGATTAACACAGATTTCAAAGCTATGTGCTGTGAAGAAGAAAAAGTTCCAAGAAACGAATCAACATGCTGCACGTTTTGTCTTTCTCTTCTAAGATGATCTGATGCGTGACAGATTTTGCCGATTTATGCCTGAATGTCCTGCAATTATATTGATATTTTTAGTTAATTGTCGTGAGAGACAAAATTTAAGTCAAGACAAGAACCTGTCAGTTAGAAGTTTCGTGAATCCATCTCTTTCCTACACGGATCTCATTTCCCCTGTGTGTGTCACATAATCAAGAAATGGGGATGTGGCATTTTATTGGGTCACTTCGACACGCCGGTAATCAGATTTCCCAGTCAATATGCCCAACAAAATTCACTTGTCTGAATGATATACTGACGTTTCTTTTCATGAATACCCTTGAAAATGCAAGTTACGAAGGACATGGGGAAGAAGAGGGGGAGGTGGCAAAATTGTCTTTATTTGTGTACTTATGGGAGCATTTTTAGATTATTGTCTTTAATGGTGCTCTCTCTCTCTCTCTCTCTCTCTCTCTCTCTCTCTCTCTCTCTCTCTCTCTCTCTCTCTCTCACTCTCTCCCCACTCCTCATGCCCCATAAGAAACCAAACCAATAGTTTAGCTTTGAGATTTGTAGTAATAAATACAATTCAGTAATGTATGCGCGCGCGCGCGCGCGTGTGTGTGTGTATGTGAGAGAGAGAGAGAGAGAGAGAGAGAGAGAGAGAGAGAGAGACAGGAACAACCTCCCCCCCCCCCCCCCTCTCCCCCCCGAATGTTTCTACCTCAACAAACCCGTCCTTGGTTAGATCACTTCATCGCTCCCTTTTCTGCCTTTCACTTTGAACGACGCCCTGAACCTAAGAGATGATTATCTTCTAACAAATCACAGCGATTAGTTTTACGGAGGTGAACCAGAGACCAATGGTATACGCGTCACAAGAACACACGCTAGGTAAACTCACTGATGTCTGTCTGTCTGTGAAGGACCGACTCGGAATGGTGTAATAAGCTTACTAACTAAGATCGTTCGAACTTACAAGTTAGCAAAGGAGGAGCCAGAGGAATTTATTACATTTAGACAGCCAACATTTCATTACGCACGCTTTCAAGTTTCGTCATAACACATGATTGAAATTAGACCTGACGTCAGTAGTATCTCTGCCTAAGCATATCTCACCTCAGACATAGCGCAAAACAATGGAAACAGCTTAGTGATTACTTCCCTTTCTTGAGGTGCTAGAAATCAAATCTGGAAAAAACGCAGCTATTAACGGTTATTTGTATTAAAAACAAACAAACGAGGGGGGAATGACTACAGGAGCTGCTGACACCAGCCCTCATGATCGCCGTTGATTGCATCGATAGAACTCTCAACTCTGCCAATCGGTTGCATTTTCGAAGTCCCTTGTTTGGCCTAGTACTTTGCAACGGGGGGGGGGGGGGGGGGGGGGGGGGGGGGGGGGGGGTGAAGAAGAACAATTTCTTTTCTTTCGTTCGGAGATGAGAAAGATTTAAGGAGTCGCATGTTTCACTGAACTTCTATTCTTCCCCCTGTCACGGTGATGTGTGAGTGTGGTAAACATTTTCCCTTGGGGACGACAGGGTTTTTTTGCCTTTCTCGGTCATGCAGTACGTGCTGACCAGGGAGGAGCTCTGGAAGCTCCCGTGCACCATGATAACGATCATAAGGGTGTGTATTTTTTTCTGTTTGAACGAACAAATCTTGTTGTGCGATTTTTTGACGATCATATAAGTCGGACGCAAGTTGCTAGGGAGTAAAGGGAGAGTTCAATAAATACGTTTTCAAAAGCAAGCTCTGCATGGCATGTTTCCCTCAGTGACGTCAGAGTTGAACGGAAGGTAAAAAGAATAAAACGCCGGTCTTCCTGACTATATATTTGCCACAGTTTGACGGTTTTCACAGCTCTTCCGGCTCCACCAATACTTTGAGTACGGTACGGACTGCTGGTAACATGAGTGAGAACAGACTGGCTTACAAAACATTGAAACTAGTGGATCAGCAAAGAACTGGTGGCCGTCTAGAACTACAGGGAGACCATAGCCAGCAAAGTTATTCCTGAGTGTGCCAGTCAGAACAACTTAAATAATGTTTTAGCGTAAAGACGATGTGAATGCAATATGAGTAAAAAGGCTCTCCTTCCCAGATACTGATCTTCCTTGAAAGGGTTAACTGCTATTTTCTGAAATGAGTGATTAGACATGGTGCAAGGGAAGGAGGTACCTACAGCTGGCGCTGTTCAGCATATTTATGGAATATGCGCTATAGAAATAAACATTATTATTATTATTATTTCCAAATCTTGGCCACCAAAGAATTGTTCTGGCACGCTCATAGCACTTATTGATTCCAAAATGTTGTTGGTGGATTCTCTGTGGCGTCTCTGCTTTCAGAGGCTTAGGGATTATAACCCAACTAACACGAACATGCAGTCTGTTAACGACGATGAGTTCTCATCGTATTGAAAATCAATGGTTTCTCTTCGCCCTGGAAACCTCCCTCTTCCCACTAAAAATTCATTTCTAACTGCTGGTTAAACCTTACCTTGAACTACTGTTTGAATCTCTTTTCCGAAACTCAAGCCCTGCTTATAACTGTGTCGCTGACTCGAAGTTCCACCATTGGGAATTCATATTCTTCCCCATTTGAACAATACAGACATGGACCTTTGAGTTATGTGTGATTCGTTCAAGTTTCCTGATGACACACTGTGGACTGTCCTCACTGCGGAGATCAGGTTTCATTTAGCCTCGCATTGTAAAGATACCACTGCCTCCATGTGTGACTCCTTTTTTTTTTTCAGAACAGAGTTCTAAGTTTCCATCCTTCAGAATGATTTTTACCAATGGCTCCATATCTCTCTCTATCCACCATCTCATTTAGGAGAGAGAGAGAGAGAGAGAGAGAGAGAGAGAGAGAGAGAGAGAGAGAGAGAGAGAGAGAGAGAATGCTTAGGATGAGTTCAAGGCGCCCACATGATTTCATTTCAGGAACTTTTCTACAAAGAAAAGCACAGCATTAGAAAAGAAAAGCCATATCATACCAAACAAAATAAAACTACAACAACAAGAACAAACAACAACAACAACAACAACAACAACAACAAATCAATGAAGACAAAAAAGAAAACGAAAAAAAAAAAAAAAAAAAAACACTCAGATTAAATCATATGAAGCAACCGTAAGTAACAACAACAACAACAATGATAATCTTACTACTAGTACTATTACCCACCACCACACCACCACCACCACCACCACCACTACTACTACTACTACTACTACTACTACTACTACTACTACTACTACTACTACTACTACTACTGATGATGATGATGATGATGATGATGATGATGATGATATGACCATCATGATGATGATCATGATGACCATGATGATGATAGTGATGACGATAATGATAATGATGATACGTTACCTATAACCTGTCAAAAACAACACAGCACGTGAAACACAACACAGGAAACAAACAAGAAGAACAAGATGCAAAGCATATAAACGTACTCCCAGTTTAACCTGAATACGCGTGGTATATTCCATAAAGAGTAAAAAAAACCGTCTTGGGCCGGTGTAACCCTTAGTAATGGCATTTCTGATAAACATCGGCCATCATCTGTGACCTATAATGAACATACATACAAAAATTTTCAGAAAGATCGGCCAAGAACTTTCTGAGATTTTCCATCAAGAAGAAAACCATTATATGGGCCGTTAGTAACAGCTATACTGGTAAACGTAAACATCGGGCATCTCTGTGACCCATAATGAACATACCTACAAATTTTCAGAAAGATCGGCCACTTAGTTTCTGAGATATTCCATAAAAAAAACAAAAAAACTTATGGGTCGTTATAGCCGTTAGTAACCGCCATAACGGTTAATTAACGTCGAGCATGATCCGTGACCCATAATGAACATATCTACAAATTTTTCAGAAAGATCGGCCAAGTAC
Organism: Conus betulinus; assembly: GCA_016801955.1. Lineage (NCBI taxonomy): Eukaryota > Metazoa > Mollusca > Gastropoda > Neogastropoda > Conidae > Conus > Conus betulinus. Next base: position 139,715 of record JADBJO010000738.1, read on the forward strand.
TTTCTGAGACATTCCATGAAAAAGAAAAAAAACTATTATGGGCCGTTACAGCCGTCAGTAACGGCTACAACGTTAAACTAAAACGTTGGGGCATCATCCGTCGCCCATAATGGACATACCTACAAATTTTCAGAAAGTTCGGCCAAGTACTTTCTGAGATATTCGATAAAGAAGAAAAACCATTATGAGTCGATATAGCCCTTAGTAACGGCTATAACGGTAAACTAAAACATCGGGCATCATCCGTAAGCCATAGTGAACATGCCTGCTAATTTCCACAAAGACCGGCCAAGTTCTTTCTGAGATATTCCATAAAGAAGAAAAAAACCGTTACAGGCCGTTACAGCCGTTAGTAAGGACTATAACATTAAACTAAAACATCGCTCATTATTCGCCACCCATAATGAACATGCCTACAAATTTTCAGAAAGATCGGCCAACCACTTTCTGAGACATTCATTAAAGAAGGAAACCCGTTACAGGCCGTTACAGCCATAAGTAACGGCTATAGTGGGGTAACCTGAAAACATAAGGCATCATCCGTGAGGCATAATGAACATACCTGCTAATTTTCACAAAGATCGGCCAAGTACTTTCTGAGATATTCCATGAAGAAGAAAAATCGTTACAGGCCGTTACAGCGGTTAGTAATGGCTTCAACGGTAGACTAAAATATCGGGCATTATTCGGGACCCATAATGAAGATACCTGCTAATTTTCAGAAAGATCGGCCACATACTTTCAGAGATATTCCATAAAGAAGAAAAACCGTTATAGGCCGTTACAGCCGTTAGTAACGGCTATAACGGGGCAATCTAAAACATCAGGCATCATCCGTGACCCATAATGAACATACATACAAATTTACAGAAAGGTCGGCCAAGTATTTTCTGAGATATGCCATAAAGAAGAAAAGCCGTAACAGGCCGTTACAGCCGTTAGTAACGGCTATAACGGTAAACTAAAACATCGCTCATTATTCGTGGCCCATAATGAACATATCACAAATTTTCAGAAAGATCGGCCACGTACTTTCTGAGATATTCCATAAAGAAGAAAACCCGTTACGGGCTGTTACAGCCGTTAGTAACGGCTATAACGGGGTAAATTAAAACATCGGGCATCATCCGTGACCATTAATGAACATACATACAAATTTTACAGAAAGGTCGGCCAAGTATTTTCTGAGATATTCCATAGAGGGAAAAAAAAAATGTTACAGGCCGTTACAGCCGTTAGTAACGGCTATAACGGGGTAAGCCAAAACATCGGGCATCATCTGTGACCCATAATACCTGCTGATGTCATAAAGGTCGGCCAAGTACCTTCTGAGCTATTCCATAAAGAAGAAAAACCGTTACAGGCTGTTACAGCCGTTAGTAACGGTTATAACAGTAAACTAAAACATTGGGCATTATTCGTGACCCATAATGAACATGCCTACAAATTTTCAGAAAGATCGGCCAAGTACTTTCTGAGATATGCCATAAAGAAGAAAAAAAACCGTTACAGACCGTTACAGCCGTTAGTAACGGCTATAACGGGGTAAACTAAAACATCGGGCATCATTCGTGACCCATAATGAACGTACCTGCTCATTTTTACAAAGATCGGCCCAGTACTTTCTGAGATACTCCATAAAGAAGAAAAAAACCGTTACAGGCCGTTACAGCCGTTAGTAACGGCTGTAGCGGTAAACTAAAACATTGGGCATCATCCGTGGCCCATAGTGAACAAGCCTACAAATTTTCAGAAAGATCGGCCCAGTAGTTTTGTCTGGAGTGAGTGGAACACATTTTGACCACAGACCCACAGACACACAGACAGACACACAGACAGCATTTCTTCGTTCCCATTCTAAAGTATTCCCTGTTCTATAAGAACTGGGAGTACAAAAACAAAAGCAACAAAAATATGAAAAAAGATCGTGCTTCATTTCTTTATTCGTCTTATTTCGTGGCAGCGTCTCTGCAAAGAGACAATTACATATACCTTTACGCTTGAGCAAAGAAGGATGAGAAATGTCCCGACAGTGACCGGCGCCACTCTTCTTCTCTCATTTCCGATCACATCGTAATAGTCTGGCAAGTGCTCCCATTCAGTAAGTTGCTCTGGAAGCTGTTCTGCGGAGTCTTCCGCCAGAGCAATGCGTCTTCTGCGTACACCGCCACCGTGTGACTACTGATAAGAGCGCAAGGTTGCGGCTCAAGTAGGTCAAGGGGGCAAATGAGGAGTCTCAACTAAAGTCATTACTTTCTGCAGACTTTGCAGTCTGCTGGAAGACTGTTAGGTCTCCTTTCCAAGTCAGTCTCCTCATAGTGGTTGGTACTGCTGTTGGCAGCATGCAGACGTGTCACTGTTGAAATGTTTTTGTTCTGACTGTATAGTTAAAATAGTCCCACCTTGGACATTTCACCCACTTTGGATGGACGTTAAGATGTCGTTTAATGAAATTTGTATTCCCTGTAAAATATGTGCTTGGCAAAAAGTATACCGTACTAATAAACGAAAACGTATTTTGGAAAGAGATAAAGTGTGAATAAAAGAGCTGGAAATGTGTCGTCGAAATGTGAAGAAATCAACTTGATTTTACATGTGCTTTTGTATATTCTTTGTGTTGTGTAAAGTTTTGGTGAGTAGCTGGTGGTGGTAATTTCTTATTCATGTAGAATACTGTATTTCAAATGGACGCCGTTAGATCTTTGCTAAATTACGTTATGACATACTCATACACAATCATTCAATAGCTCCCACCTTCCATGCATGGTGGCATACACATAACACAAAACAACACCAACCTTAAACAAACATTCTCTCTCTCTCTCTCTCTCTCTCTCTCTCTCTCTCTCTCTCTCTCTCTCTCTCTCTCTCTCTCTCTTCCCCCCCCCCACACACACACATTGTGCACAAATACTGTCCTGCATTGTTCTTGAATTTGTTGTTTATAGAAGCTTATTATTTGATTTTATTCTATTGTATTTTATACTGTATCATGATGTGATATTGCAATATGTCACCACAAAATAATTTTCCTTCATGGGCAAAATAAACAACTTGTAAACTTGTGAACACAGAGACATACCCGACACTAGACATATTTTTGTATACCACCACCCTCAACACTGTCATCAGAAGCCATCACTGCTATTTTTGAAACTGTCAAAAGCGGGATATCCTCAGACACGTATATCAGAGGGGTTGTTACATTTTGTATCATGATATTGGTACAATACATCACCAGGTAACATCTTATAACGGGGTGAGATTTCGTACCACGGCACCCCTAATTCTCGCTCAGAAACAACTCTGCTGCTCCATACAGACAAATCACCCAACGCTTTTCCTCGGATCATGGTTAAGTAGGGGATTGCAAAGTGCGCGTTCTTGGCGT
>JADBJO010000738.1:150605-153105 GCA_016801955.1 Conus betulinus
AGAGACAGAGAGAGCTGGATAGATAGATAGATGTTATAAAACAGTTTTTTTTTCAAGTATCAATACAAAGAGTTCTGAAACAAAAAATGAAAATAACACAGATCTACAGATTAACTAACAGATTAACATAACCATGAACATATCTGCCCAGTCACCCCCCCCCCCCCCCCCCCCCCCCCCCCTAGGTTCTAGGTTGTTTCAAATTTGAACGAAAATGAAAACAGAACTTAAAAAGGATAAACAATACGAAACTGTGACCGTTATCTAAATTGTATGAAAAAAAAAAAAAAAAAAAAACCTAAGCGTGTGTCACCATAAGTGATTTATTCATACCCTGCAAAATTGCGCTCTTTTAGTTTTGGATATTGACGGACTTTATTTTGTTTTTTTCTTATTGTTATACAAACACAGATCCTTCATTACATGAAACGAACTTTTTTGCTCGGACTCCAAGTTGACAAGTTGGTGGGTACGTGTGGGAGAGACATAGGTTAAGATTGACAAAGGGCAGGTAAAAAAAAAAAGTACACCCTTCGTACATCTACAATTTTGTTCTCTACTAAATCAAGCAGGCAGGCGGGAAGGAATGGGGGGGGAAGGGGGGGGGGGGGGGGGGGGGGGGGGGCGGCGGCGGCTTAGCGAAGGAGAAGTTATAAATAGTTTGGACCTCCTAAATGATCTCTTTTGATGAGATATGTTTTGTTTGGTTGTTGGTTGTTGATTTTTCTTCTGACTCCCCCCCATTCCCAAGTTCTTTAAAAGCGTTGAAACTTAATGTAGAAATCAACTGAAACAGTTGAAATCATGCTTACACAACTGTGCAACACCCGAACGTTGACATGCATGTTGCAGCTGTCCTCCTTGAAAACCCTCATGTTGGAATACCAGGCCTGATATGATCCATCACTGTCCGCTGCTAGAGAATAAGGCGAAGGGAATTCAGGCAGGAAACGTGACAGAAAAGAAAAGAAACAAGTAAAGCAAGGAAAACAAATCAACGCCTTGATCACGCCGATGAATCTCGTCTCTCTTCCTGTCTGTGGTACATTTGGTTTCTTGTGGTGGTGTTCCCGCTCTCCTCGTCTAATTGCCGAACGTTTCGCCGGCAGTGAAGAAGATCGCTACACACCATTAATTGAACCTTTGCATGAATTGCCAACGGGTGGGGAGAACTTCGAAGTTCGGCTGAATGGCGTGCGTTAACGCGCACAGTAGGGACGTCGATCTTCAGACATCAAGACAGCAACGCACGGTCCAGGTCACTCCATTTTCGCCGAGCTTTAAACCATTTTTCATCACATTTTTGCCAGTTCACTGAGAGCTACCAATATTTTGATTTCTCGGCAATTTCATCCCTTACTTTTCTTCCCTGTCCCGTTTGGATATCCCGTATCCAGCCTAGGTGCTTCCTCGTGACATTTCAGTTGATGAACGTTGGTTATCTGACAAAAGAATGTTTGGATTTTCATTTTTGTTTGATAGTGCACGTAGTCCTCGGCAATATGTTGTCTTTCAAAGGGTAATATGTTAGGCACGGAATGCTATAAAAGTAACATTTAAAAAAAATTTGCTAAATAGCAATCTCTCTCTCTCTCTGTCTGTCTGTCTGTCTCTCTCTCTCTCTCTCTCTCTCTCTCTCTCTCTCTCTCTCAGACAGATAGACACACACACACATACACACACACGCGCGCGCGCACGCACGCACGCACGCACGCACGCATGCACGTGCACACACACACACACACACACACACACACACACACACACACACACACACACACAAGATCGGTACGCAATATCATTAACGAGCTAAAGAAAAAAAAAAGCACAGAAAAAAAGAGAAAAAAGTACTTTGGCCCCCAATCTATATTTGCGCAATGTCAGATTTTTGCTGCTGGCTGCTCTTCAAAAATACCATGTGCCCTTTCCATCTCTGGAATCCAGACGGTAACAACTTTGATAGACGAGGCTCATTGCAGCAGTGGACAGAGAACTGGGGCAAATCGACAACCCTGAAGAGAAGCTGACCGAGAAGTCAGCTTAAGATTGACAGCAGAACTATATACGTCGGTGTATGGCACAGTGTAGCACTAGTAGGACTAATTCTGTGATAATAAATGTCTGTGAAAAGAAAATCAGACGTCTGTCGAGCAGAACCAAGGGAAATGACAGAACCAAGAATACATGATAAAAAAAATTGGCTCGGAATATGATTACCCTTCAAACACTGACTGAGAAAGGAAACAAACTTTTTCTGCAATGCATCTAGCTCGCCCATTTAGAGAAATACCATCCTCCCCCCCTCCCCCCCCCCTCCTGCTCTATGTATAATTTGAATTCATTTGTAATTCAAGCATAACCAAATATAATGTAAAATTGCCTTTTCTATTAGGATATATTGTCTTAAACATGAATAGAATTGAGAAACAGAAAATCTGGAATTGGTATTTTCCCTTTTGCTGTATACAAATAACCATGCTTACTATAGATTCTTCTCCCC
>JADBJO010000738.1:163105-183105 GCA_016801955.1 Conus betulinus
TTTGCTTTGCCAAAAATGGTAACCTACTATGAGACGAAAAAAAAAAAAGGGATAAAGTGTGAATAAATGAGCTGAGGTGTGCCATCGAAATCTGAAGACATCAACATGATTTTTTTTTGTTACTTTATAGTATGTGTCGTGTGAAAAACTTGGAGGACGATTTGCTCCCATTGGGGGCAAATGTTTAACCGCCATTTAGTTACAGGCTGAAAATGGCTACGACTTCTGCAACACTTGTATTGGGTTTGAAATACATACGGATTTTTTGCGATGTGAATATTGCACTTCAAATAGACGCTGTCAGCTGTTTGTTGTAATATCGTTTCCTGCTCCTTGGCTGCTTCATGTCAAACTAAATCTTTTCTCAATTAAAAAATTAAAGAAAATACATTTTATATCCAGTCCTCTCTGCCCCCCCCCCCCCCCCCTCCCCCTCCTCCTCCTTCATGCTGCTCTAGCAGCATTTTATGGATATGTTGCAAAATGTCTACAGTGGTAATGCGATTTTAACCAACAAATGTCGGGTTCTTAGGCGGGCGTCTACTACTTTCATCATATGCACACTTGTTCAAGGAATGGACAAGTATGTTTAAGAAACACTTCATCGCAATATTATGTGGATGATCTCCGTCGGTTATTCTCATAAATACTCAATGTCTCTGCGACGTATCTAAGCACTGGCATTAGCTCTGTGTGTTTTCCAGAAAAGTGAAGGATCAATACAATACATTTTTGTCAGAGTCGTAAGAATTTTTGATACACTACTCTTCTCAGAGCGCTTATTAAAACTTCACACACACACACACACACACACACACACACACACACACACACACACACACACACACACACACACACACACGCACACACACACGCACACACATACACACGCGCGCGCGCGCGCGCGCGTGTGTGTGTGTGTGTGTGTGTGTGTGTGTGTGTGTGTGTGTGTGTGTGTGTGTGTGTGTGTGTGTGTGTGGTCAAGATGGGGATTGCAAAACGTGCGTCGTTGTCGTCTCATCTGTTTCTAAGTCAGCTTACACTACATTATCTCTTCCAAGACCCATTGTCCAGTAAATCCTTCAAAAAACATGTTTCTATATACATTACTGTATGCATGTGTGTGATCACTGATCCCGTCCCTTATGACCGGTCAAATATGCATTTTGTCTGAAAACAACACCCTTTGAAGGGGAAAGCGCTGCCGAAGAGAGAGGATAAATGTGAAGAAAACAGGATGAGGAGATGAATTTTGTTCGAAATAGGAATCAATATGCTTTTTTTTTCTTCTTTCAATATTCTGTTTTAATCTGCTTTGTGACAGGTTTGCAGAATTCTGAATATCCCCGGGGCGTGTTTACTTTTCATTTGTTTGTTTGTATGTTTGTTTGTTTCCGTCTAGCGTGGTGCCAAAGAAAAGTCAGGCAATGTGAAAAATGTGTCCAGAAGAGGTTTGGGCCAGCCATCTTCTTTTTCCACGGCCCACCTTCCGACTCCGTGCATCACGTGTCAAGAAATGAGCACGTGACGATACCCCAGGCCATACCACCCCTAGCTTCGCAGATCGCCAGTGTCATTCCGACGTGTTGCCAATCAAATTCGCAAGTTGGTATCCGAACTAAAAACAAATATTTTGCCCAATTTCTTCTTGACATCCGTTTTTCCTTGACTCGCAAGGACACGCCGTGTAGGGTTTAAGCGACGGGAGAAAATCCGAGGTAGGAATAGGGTGGGAGCATGTGTGTGTGTGTGTGTGTGTGTGTGTGTGTGTGTGTGTGTGTGTGTGTGTGTGTGTGTGTGTGTGTGTGTGCATGTGTGTGTGTGTGTGTGTGTGTGTGTGTGTGTGTGTGTGTGTGTGTGTGTGTATTTACAGAGAGAGAGAGAGAGAGAGAGAGAGAGAGAGAGAGAGAGAGACAGACAGACAGACAGACAGACAGACAGACAGACAGACAGACAGACCATTTTTTTTCAGTCAGGGATCTTAGTTTTAATTAACGGTGGTTTGATGTCAACGTCGCTCAAGAATATTACTCACGATGGGAAATGTCAAACTTTAAAAAAAAATAACATTATCTTTAAAGACTTTAACATCAGACGAATTAAAGCAACTATCCAAGGTTTCTCTTTTTTGTGGGCTTGTAGAATCATTAATGGAAATGAAAAGAACAAGAATCCTACGAAAAACTAAAAGCATCTTGAAATTATTTGTGCATTTAGTCCAAGCTTGATCGAAATTGGAAAAAAAAAATCGCAGGCAGAAACAGCTGCATAAACATGTTGAACATACTTCTGCCATAAACCCCTATCTCACCCCTGTGATTCCTGTCATATCAATCTATCAGTGATCCAGTAATCAGAGCCACTTGATTTCCTTATTTCATGAAGATAGTGAGCTTAGTATTTATAATGGTGATGATGATAATGAGGAAGAGGGGGACGTGGATAATGACGATGACGACAACAACGACGACGATGACGGTGACGATGGTGAGAAGAAGGAGGAGCAGCAGCAGTGGGAGGAAAAGGAAGAGGAGGAGGAGGAGGGAGGAGGACTATGATGATAATGCTGATAATGTTTGATATAAATTTGACAGTGCACTGTTTAGCTGCTTCTGGCTGCAACACGCTATCCTCACTCTTACACTAATTAGCAGCTGAATTATGGTCTTCTGGATAGCAGGGGTCTCACATGGAGAGAAAGAGAGAGAGAGAGAGAGAGAGAGAGAGAGAGAGAGAGAGAGAGAGAGAGAGGCAGACAGACAGACAGACAGGTAGACAGACAGATAGACAGACAGATGCAGTCAACCACTAGCTCAGACACATGAATATTAAGACGTACGTGGAGGAGAATGGAAATGAACCTATTTAAAAGTAGTGAAAAAGCTCCATCAAACAACATTTCCATCCCCGGCACCAAACTTTGGTCATTCACGGTACTTCCCTCACAGCTGAGACCTTCGTTTGGCTCAGAATGCGAACTTGGTTGTTTTTGAACAGTGTGAGTGCCTGCCTCAGCCTTCAACCCTCACCCCCCACCTGTAGCCCCTCTTATCCGCACGCCACTCCCCTCCTTCCCCCTTCCTCTCTCTCACACTAGCCTTAGTCCCTACCCAGCAGTCAGTATGCATCAGTGGAGGCTGAACAGACAGATGTTACCTTTCTACATAGCGGCAGATAGATTTAAGACAAATCGATGGGATCTGAAGAAGACAGCAAAAGGCAAGCAAAACAAAACAAACAAACTCACCTATTAAGCAAGCAAGCAAACAAACAAAAAAGCAAACAAAAGTGGGGTAAGGATAGTGTGTGTGTGTGTGTGTGTGTGTGTGTGTGTGTGTGTGCGTGCGCGCACGTGTGTGCGTGCGTGCATGCGTGCGTCCGTGTGTGTGTGTGTGTGTGTGTGTGTGTGTGTGTGTGTGTGTGTGTGTGTGTGCGTGCGTGCGTGCGTGTGTGTGTGTGTGTGTGTGTGTGTGTGTGTGTGTGTGTGTGTGTGTGTGTGTGTGTGTGTGTGTGTGTGTGCGTGCGTGCGAGTGTGTATGTGTGTGTGTGTGTGTGTGTGTGTGTGTGTGTGTGTGTGTGTGTGTGTGTGTGTGTGTGTGTGTGTGTGTACGTGCGTGCGTGTGTGAGTGCGTGTGCGCGTGTGTATACGCGTGCGTGCGTGTGTGCGTGCGTGCGTGCGTACGCGCGCCCGCGCGCGCGCGTGTGTGCGCAGGATGGGGGCAGGGAGAAACAAACTGGAAGAAAAAGAAACAAACTTTGCAGAAAATACACAATAAGACTCCAGCTAACGACCATATCAATATCTTAGTCATGGAGTCAACGTGGGTCGGGCTGTCCTCGTCTAGACATTACCATGTCTGTTTGATGACACTGCTCATGAATCACCGACAGTGGGGTATTTGTCACGAGCTTATCGACTTGGATGCAAAAGCGACATCAAAAACTGCTGCCAACACAGGAGTGTGGTACCCACAGAGCTACAGAATGTAAGACATTGTGTCGGAAACGATCCATGAGGATAACGGCGAAAAGGTTAACGTGGAGTCAGTTCCTTTCGGATCTGAACGGCGTGGCGGGTTACAGGCGCCGTTTTTCTTTCACGACATGGCTTGGCGCCAGCCATTACATTCCGTTTCATGATAGTTTTCAGTGCCTTCGTCCGTATCTTGCAGCTACGCATACTTCTCACTTATTTCATCTTAACACTACAATGATTCACATGTCCCCCCCCCCCCCCCCCCCCCCCCCACACACACACACACACACACACACTGTTTTTTCATTCTTTTTAGGCATATGTTTCCTTTCATTTTCTTATGACTACTCGGCCGGCCTGCCCGCCTGCCTGCATCTTCTTTCTTTCTGTCTTCCTATCTGTCTGTCTGTCTGTCTGTCTGTGTGTGTGTGTGTGTGTGTGTGTGTATGTGTGTGTGTGTGTGTGTGTGTGTGTGTGTGTGTGTGTGTGTGTGTGTGTGTGCGTGTGTGTGTGTACGTGCGTGCGTGCGTGCGTGCGTGCGTGCATGTGTGTGTGTGTGTGTGTGTGTGTGTGTGTGTGTGTGTGTGTGTGTGTGTGTGTGTGTGTGTGAAAGAGAGAGCTAATTGTATGTGGCTATACACGTTCACCGTCAGACCTATCCATATAGGCGAATGTGTGACTCATACATTTGTGCTTTGTTCTTCCTTCCTTTTTGTTTCTCCTGATTTATCATAAATCATATGCATTACTTAGTTTCACAAAGGCACATTCCAAGAAAAAGGCTATTTCTCAATGACAGACTCTTGTTTGAATATTTGTTTCTATTCTGATCTCCGAACCGCCGAACCGCCCCCCCCCCCCCCCTCTCTCTCTCTCTCTCTCTCTCTCTCTCTCTCTCTCTCTCTCTCTCTTTCGAGTTAAGTTTGATCAAGTGACAGACATATGAAGATGCTCTCCTAACAATAGTGAATTGTGTCGGATTGAAGATTGTGATCGTCGCGATTTTTGGTGGAGTTGTGTATGAAGTGTCTGTGTATCAGAATGTCTAATTAGATGAACGAAAAGGTCAGTGGATGTCTCGCAATTAACATTTTCTTAATTAAAAATGTCAAGGAAGAGACCATATTTTTTCCGATGTTAATGTCGTTCATGGTTCACACAGTTATCCACGCCCACCCTACAGGGTCGCAAATTTCGGACTGCACGTGCTCAGTGTCACCGCGTTTCGTTGTGTTGTTTACCTGAACTCTTGGTCTTCGATTTGAACGAGCGGCGCACGTGTACCACTAAGTGAAAGTCAGTCTGGTGCATCAGGTTACTCCACAGGCGCCTGAAAAAAGATGTCCGAAGGTTCCCCTGTTCCTCCCCAAGCCAATATACTGCAATTGATCGATTGGCGTTTGACGCAGATGCAGCATGGTTTACTCATGCATTCAGCAACTATAAAGTCAAATATTGATGAAAGATTTTGTTCTCTCGAGAATAGTATTGGACGCCTTTTTTTTTTTTTTTTTTTACAGAAGTTAATAAATTGAAAGATACTGTTGTCAAAGCGCTGAAGACATCAGTGAACTAAAAGAAGACGCTGCGAACATTTTGGACAGACTAGAGCATCTAGAAAGAAAGCTGGAATCCGCTGAGCAAGATGCAAAGCATGTAATTTGCGATTCATCAATGTTGAAGAAAAGAGACTGGGAGGATGAACACATAACTTCACAAACAGTAATCAGTGTGTTGAACGACCATGCACGTTCACCTGTCTGGCGGCAAGATGATATTGTCAGAGCCTTCCGTATTGGCAGGCCTCGTCCACACAGTAGTGATCCCCGGCCCATTCTTGTCCAGTTCTGTCGATGGTCGGACAAGATGGCGGTGCTTGGTGACAAAGACCTCAGAGACAACCTGAGAGAAAGTGGCATACGAGTGGCCTCCGACCTGACTACTCGACAAAGGGAGATGGTAGAGTTCCATCGGGGACTCGGCAAGATCGCCTACATTCACAACGGCAAACTATATGTTAAGGACAGACGGCAAGATGCTTCCTCTGGGGACATCAGAAATGAATGGCGCCATACCTCTGTTTCCAGAGGAACTGAAGAAGACTGTCCCTCATGCAGAACAGCTACAGAAATGGCTACAGCAGAAACAGCGAAGGCACACACAAAAGGTTCAAGTCTTCGCTTAATCAGCAAGATTCCTACGAAAACAAAGACGGCAAGGAACGCCGCTCAGGCATCAGACGTTCCGGCAACAGATGGAGTGGCAGTCCGAGAGGAGAGAAGAACTCTCGACTCCCGAATCCAGATACACATACCTCTGTACCAGTTGTTCCAGGAACACGGTCCTACAGTGATGTTACAAAACAGTAAAGACCACGACATGAACGCCAAACCTTAGAACACAAAGGACTGTCATGGTGAAAGACTACTCCAAAAGGTCTGAAACTTCAAGACCGACTTCATCAGAACTGTGTGAAGAGGGGTCCAGTGATGGCAAAAGTCAGCTGACGTTTATGATGGACAAAGTTTCAACAGACTCCAATGTGTGTGTGGAAAACAGGCCCACAGACGTGATTCACATTACTGAAGACAACATCAGGAAACGCTGACTGGCCAGGATAGTGTCAGGGTGACGGAAAAGAGACGTAGTCTTGGCGATGTTAGTCTGGACAGGAATATTACAGAAACTAGCGACAAAAGTGACGATGACAGAGGTACTGATATGGATGCTGGACATGACCCCCAAAGAGTTGGCGGCTGGAAAAGAGGTGTGCAGCAGCCATTGCCCAACGCAGGATGACGCACCAAGGGGGAGAAATACAATGGATAATTTTGCGCAAATTGTTCGCCAACCGGATGTGGACACAAACAATGTTAGACAAGACGTAACAGACATTACAGGCCACGAGAATATGCTCGGACAAGATATGACTACCGACATACCACCTGAAAAACAAAACAGCAGACCCGTTGATAATATAGTCAACGACGTCACGAGCAAGGACAAACAGATACAACCTCCACCTCGTAATGGACGTTCAAAACGCAATGCTTCTGCCTCAAGAGTAGGCAGCAATACTAGCAAAACGACTCTAGAGAGATCCAATAGTCAAAGTAGTATTGTGGATTCTTTTAGAAAAGTTCAGTCAGGTGACCAGACAAAAATCAAAGACAGCCTTCGCGGGCTAGACCAAAGACCAAAGTCGGTGCAGAAACATCAGGTGCACAAAAATAGGGATTTCGGCCAGGCCACAATACCAGTTAAACAATCATCAAAGACTCAGGGACATAGTGTCACAGGTGTAGCAGATGGAACACATGGTGATCTATTAAGTCCCAGCCCAAGTTCTTTTGTAAATAGTGTAGATAACACACAGAAGTTAAATCCCTAAATTACAATGTTAATGGGCTTTTACAAAAATTGGACAACTCCCGTTTAAATTATTTTCATCATTTCCCATGATTTCGTCTGCCTAACTGAGACTTTTATAGCTTTTGACTTTGAATCATCTCTTTTCAAGGATTTATCATATTTACGTACGCCCAAAGCTCAAAAATTGTCTCACCAAGGGAGATACTCGGGAGGTGTTATTGTTATGATCAAGAAATGTTTTGCTGATTATGTTGAACGGATTGAAGTGAAAGTCAAAAACACTGTTGTTGTGAAGCTAAAGAAGGACTTCTTTTCTACAGAAAAAGATATCATGTTAATATGTTCTTATATACCCCCCCCCCCTCACCCCCAATGGAAATTTCAACAGGACGGATATGGCACAGAATTGTTAGAGGAATGTATAATTGATTTGCATGACTCATGTGGTGACTTTTCTATGTTTGTAACTGGAGATTTGAATGCAAGAACGTCATCCCAAAATTACAATTTTCATGGAGATGACAAAGACTTTGATGAGACAGAATCTCCAGATAATAACAGTTTCCCAAGGCGGTCTCAAGATAAACAGAAGAATTCTTTTGGAGAGCAATTAACTGAGTTATGTAACATGTTTGAATGTATCATTTTAAATGGACTCGACCAGAAAGACTTTGACGATAGCTGCACGGAGTATTGGATCTTCGGTCGGTCGATTATGTTATTGTATCCTACGACTTATTTTCGCCCGTCAATATTGTATCTCTAGATGTTGAAAGCTTAACTGAATATAACCATCTCCCAGTGGTTGTGAAGATGAAGAGGGATAATAACATTCACGAGAATACCGAAAAATCAAAACCAAAATCGCCGTATAATTTCAGAAAAAAATCATTTGGAATGAAAAATGCAAGGGTGATTTTATAAAAAAACTGTTGGAAACTTATGAAATTCAAAAACGACTAATGCTGGCTATGTAAACCTTGGATATAGACATAGACAGCGCTCTTGATTTTTTCGTGAAGTGTTTAAAAGATGCCAGTCAATGCATGTTAATGTTAAAATCGTTCACGGTCAATGGAAATAAAAGGTCAGAATGGTTTGATGAAGAGTGTAAGTAAGACAGCAAAAAAGGAAAGTAGGAGTAAATTAAACTATTTCAGAGAACTCGAAAAGAAAAAGACAGAATATAGTACGTAAAAGCAAGGAACAGCTACAAATACTTACTTACAGTGAAAAGACAAGCGTTTAGAAAACAGCAAGCAGATATGTTAACGAATGAAACTGGCAACTCGTCGCAATTTTGGAGAAACTGAAGGAAAATGGGATGCTGGCAGAATGATAAAAATGATAGCAATATCACCCCATATATGACTGGTTCATGCATTTCAAGAGTTTTTTGAAAACAGCGGCGAAGAATACGATGAGCAGTTTGATATTGAAATCGATCTGTCCGAAGAATTGGACCATAATTTGAATCAGTTTATTTCAGAGGATGAAGTCATTCATGCTATTTCTAAACTTAAGAAAAATAAAGCCTAGCGGAATAGACGATGTTTCCGCAGAAATTTTAAAATCTGGAGGTTCAGCTGTAAATAAATTTCTGACAAAACTGTTTAATACCGTTTTTGATAAAGGAGTTTATCCTCGTGAGTGGACGAAATCTATTATCATACCAGTATTTAAAGAAAGGCAACCCTGATAATACTGATAATTATAGAGGAGTGTCTTTGCTGAGCATCATATCGAAGTGTATACATCAATATTAAACACAAGACTGTACACCTGGTTAGAAAACAATAACTTTATTTCAGAAAATCAGGCAGGGTTTCGAAGAAACCACTCTACTGTTGATCATATCTTTACAGTGTATGCTGCTATCCAGAAATGTATGAATAAGAAAGGTACAAAACTATATGTTGCTTTCGTTGGTTTTAGAAAGGCTTTCGACTCTGTGCGTCATCACAAACTTTTGGAATGTATTAAAAAAAAAAAAAAAAAAAATGTGAAAGGGAAATTTTTGGCGTCTCTCAAAGCAATGTACAATTCATTTGTGTGTTCGATCAAATCATGAATTTTCTGAAAATGTTTGATTGCCCAATAGGAGTAAGACAAGGATGTGTTTTGAGCCCCACATTATTTTCAATGTTTATTAACCAGTTGGCAACTCACATAGAAGAAAAGGGTAAAACATGGTGTGCAGCTGTTACCTGGTATCATGGAGTTATTTATATTATTGTTCGCAGATGATGTTGTACTGTTGTCAACTTCCCCAACTGGTCTACAGAATCAACTGAATTTTTTACACAGATGTTGCAACAACATGAAGTTATATGTAAACATCGAAAAACAAAAGTTATGGTATTCAGAAAAGGGGGATTCCTGGGAAGGCATGAAAAATGGTTCTATGATGGTACAAGACTAGAGATGGTAAATAGTTATTGTTATTTAGGGTTTAATTTCACAACTATGATTAGTGCTAGAAAAGGCACAATGCATTTGGCAACAAAAGGAAGGAAAAAAAGCCGTTTTACAGCTGTGCAGGCTTTTCCAAAAGTATAAGGAAATGAGTTCAATTACCTTTAAAAAAAAATGTTATGTAAAGATTCAGCCAATACTATTATACTCATCAGAAGTGTGGGGGTTAAAAAGATTGGATCACATAGAAAAGTACATTTAATGGCATGTAAGAGGTTTATGGGTGTTCCAAGTAGAACTCCTAATAAGATGGTATATGGAGATCTGGGAAGATACCCTCTGTATGTTAATTCTTACGTTGCATGTTTAAGATTTTGGTTTAAAATTGTTGCATATGGATGCTGAAAGGCTGCCACAGAGTTGGCAAAAACTGTTGGCTTTCAAAGGTAAGAGAAATTTTGTGTGAAACGGGGTTCAGTATTGTCAGGTTGCAACAAGGAGTTGGTGATGTTAAACTGTTTTTGAATTTGTTTAAACAAAGAATTGTCGATCTCTTTGTTCAAGACTGGAACGCAACTATCAGAGATCGGGACAGATACAGCACTTACAGAGCATTTAAAACTGTTTTTGAAAAAGAAAGGTACTTTTGTGACATGGATATCTATTGTTTTCATGTAGCCTTTTTTCAGTTAAGATTTAACGTGCTTCCTCTGAATAATAATGTGCATCGGTACAGTGAATCTGTCGAAGATAGAAATTGTTTATTTTGTGCGGGGGTCAAGTTGAAAATGAGCATCATTTCTATTTGATTGTTGCCTGTATATAGACCTTCGAGCTAAAGTTCTAAGAGAATCAATGAAGGTGCCTGTAAATGTTTTGTTGAAAGCAACAAGTATAAATCATAGGTACAATGTTTCAAGACATGTGTTCCACAGAAGAAATAAGGTTATATTTTAGACGAAAATGACTGGCTGATTATTACGGCTCGATAACTTTGATACTTTTTTTGTGCTTCATGATATATAGATGTATGTAATGTAAAAGGATATTTATAGAGCGCTTTACCTCGTGAGTGCCCAAAGCGCATATTACAGAAAAACATGATAAAATTATAATTCTAATTCAAAGCGCGTGCGCGCGCGCGCACACACACACACACACACACACACACACACACACACACACACACACACACACCGCCGGGGAAAAAAATCGCACAGACTGACAGACAGACGAGCGCGTTCAGCATCCGCAAACACGCGCACAGTGGTAAGTGGATATCATTAATCAGTCCTTGGGAAAAGGGTGTCTTTAGGGAGGTTTTAAAAGTCTCTAAAGAGTCCGTGTTACGCAGAGAAGAAGAAGACTATTCCATAGAGCAGGTGCTGGTAAGAGAAAGATCAGGCGAGCGGATAGAGGGAAGCCGAAGCAGACGAGAATCGGTGGATGAGCGTAAGTTGCGAGACGCAACATAGAGATGGAGGAGGTCAGAGAGGTAGGAGGGAGCCAGATTATTCAGTGATTTGAAAACCCAGGAGGAGAACTTTAAAGTCAATGCGAGATTGAACTGGAAGCCAGTGTAAGGATGACAGAAATTGGTGATATGTGATCAGATCTAGAGGAGCGGGAGATCAGACGGGGGCGGCATTGTTCTGAACTTTTTGAAGTTTAGAGATGAGTGTTAAGGGACAACCGGCAAGGAGGGAGTTACAATAGTCAAGCCGAGACAGGGCAAAAGCACAGATCAGAGTCTTCAGGGCATTTTGAGAGAGGAAGCGGCGAACTGAGCTAATTCTACAAAGTTCAAGGTAGCAGGACTTGCACACATTAGAGATATGTTGTTTGAAAGAGAGAGTTTGGTCGATTGTAACGCCGAGGATACGAACAGACTCTGATAGCTTTATCTCATAGATCTTCATCATTCAATCATGTAGCGTAAGCTTTGTTTGCTAAGATACGTTCATGTAGAATTTCTAGTACACATTTATGTTTAGAAGAGATTGTCAAGATTGTCGAATGTGAAATTGTGGAACATATTTATCTTTTTCACCTCTGCCCTTCAGCCCCCCCCCCCCCCCCCCCCCCCTCCTCCTTGCTTGCTCCCCCCCATCTCCTTGACTGCCTTCCCCCAGCCCCACCACTCCCATTTCCATTTGGTACCTCCATGTCTTGTGGCCAAAGGCCGACGTACATTAAAATTCTGAGTTCTGAGTTCTCTCTCTCTCTCTCTCTCTCTCTCTCTCTCTCTCTGAAAACCACGGCAGTGTTGTTTTTCAAATTCTTCTAGTGGATATTATATGCTTAAACTGAATGAAGCAGTACACATCAGTATACCCTTCCAATTCACTAATGACTCTCTCTCTCTCTCTCTCTCTCTCTCTCTCTCTCTCTCTCTCTCTCTCTCTCTCTCTCTCTCTCTCTCTCTCTCTCTCTCTGACGTGTCGATTCACGGGAAGCAGCCATTAGCAGCAGACCCAGGATCCATCTTCTGTGACAAACGAACATCATTTTGCCCAGAACGTTTCTGCCTCATCAGCCCTCTCCGTGGCTGGGTCACCTCGGCGCTCCATCTTCAGCCTTTTACCTCGAATGATGCATTAAAACGGAGAAATGATCATCTCCCAATAATCACAGTGATTAGTATTAAGGAGGGGAACGAGGAGTCGAGCGAGCACGTGCCACACCAACACACGCGAAATCGACCCTCTTCGTTTTCAAACGTTCTGTCTGTCTGGCTGACTGTCTGTCTGTCTGTCTGTCTCCCTTCCTCCCTCGTGCTCTGTCTCCCCCCTCCTCCTCTCTCTCTCTCTCTCTCTCTCTCTCTCTCTTTCTTTCTCATCCTCTCTGTCTCTGTCTCTCTGTCTGTCGGTCTGTCTGTCTCTCTGTGCTGCTGCTGCGTGCGTGCGTGCGTGCGTGCGTGCGTGCGTGCGTGCGTGCGTGTGTGTGTGTGTGTGTGTGTGTGTGTGTGTGTGTGTGTGTGTGTGTTTCGCCTTCACACACACACGCACACACACACACACACACACACACACACACACACACGCGCGCGCGCATACGCACGCGTGCATGCGCACGCACGCACACACGTTCATTGTCACATCCAAAAGACCAGCAAAGCCACTGCATAAGAGAGCAAACCTCTCCTTGTACTAGATTTGAACTGCGCGTCCTCGGCGAGTGCCACGACACAGCATTCTAATTCTCTTTCCTCTACGGAATGGCACCCATTCTCAACAAGGTAAATTGCCTCCTCTGTTATGTCAGTCAAACCGGGTTAGATTGCAGGCTTGCTTTGCCTGTACTTCTTCTTGGCTCCTTACTGCTGTGTGTGACCGATGTGCCACTCAAACCACTGCTTCACTCATCACGAGTGAGAGAGAGAGAGAGAGGGAGGGAGGGAGGGAGGGAGAGAGAGAGAGAGAGAGAGAGAGAGAGAGAGAGGGAGAGGAGAGAGAGAGAGAGAGAGAGAGAGAGAGAGGATGTGAGTGTGAGAATATCGGTCAGACGGACAGAAAGTTAAACACACACACACACACACACACACACACACACACACACACACACACACACACACACACACACACACACACACGTGCACATCACATGCACACACGCGTGCACTCACGCACAAGCACACACACACACACACACACACACACACACACACACACACACACACACACACACACACACACACATGGAGAAGCAGGAAGACAGATAACGGACAGACCAACAGACAAAACAGAAAACAAAGAGACAGGAGGCAGGAGAAAACACGTGCATACAAACACTTTAGCAAAAACCTTGACGCTAACACATTCTCGCAAAGAAACCACCACCACTCTAGCAAGACAAATCACAGGGTTTCAATGCTTGTGGCCCAAGAGGGCACAGACAAACAACATGCAAACTTTTGTCAAGTAAAATCAGGAGACCGTCTGGTTCCTTTCACGGTGCCCTCGTCGAGCCTACTTTCAACTTGCCGAAGCAAACATAACGAAATCTCAAGTGGGATTCTCACAGCCCTGTAAGCGATGTGTTGTCAAAAAGGGGCGTGAAAGAAAAATCATGCTAATGCGCCTTTTTTGACACCATTCATGATTAACTGCTTTGTGACTATTCTGCCGTCTTCAGTCTGATATCCTATGGTTTGTTTACTTTTTTTTTCTTTTGAATTGATTAAGGTGAGAGACAAACATTAATATATGAAAGTATTTTTCCTTTCTCGTTGTCTTTTTCTTTCGCTTTCGGGTGTCACGTAATTAAATGATGGGTGTATCTGGTCGCCCTGACCTTCTGGAAATCCAGTGTCGGTCTCATATGCACTCTAGCAGCATCGTTCGCCTGAAATTATTTGTTGACGACCATTTTCAGGCGTTCCGTTGGGTAATAGGGGCATGGAGGTCAGGAGGGCTTGGGGAGCGATGATCGGATCGCTTCATTTTTACATCAACGAAAGTAATCTTCGACTGTCGTCTTCAGCGTCACTTGAAAAAAAAAAAAAAATCTCTCTCTCTCTCTCTCTCTCTCTCTCTCTCTCTCTCTCTCTCTCTCTCTCTCTCTAAATGCAGAAGATTTTTTTTTTTTTTTTTTTGCTGTCCCAACCTCTGCGCCACTTAAGAGGCAGTGCATCCACGCCGCTCATTCCGACACCCCGTCCACAGCCACAGCCCGGTCGGCCCCGCCGCAACCCCGGCACCGGCAATCCACAGGGAGTAGTCAATGTCAAGACGTCAAGAGGCAACCCACCGGAGGAGACACTGCACTGCTGCCGAGTCACTTCGCTGGTGTTCAGTGGCGCCTGTCCTGATCTAATATACGCAGGACACCACCTACTAAGCCCCCTACTGATGACAATAATTGCTTAGTCGCGGAGCCGGCGTAAGTGAGCTCTCCCTCCGGAGGGCGCCACCACGTCTGTCCAGCGACAGCCCCCATGGACTCGCCGATACCGGTGACCCCGACGGAACCAAATCAAGGCCACAGACGTGGAGAGAGGACATCGAAATTGAGGTCACCATGAGAGCAGGGCATGAAGGGCCACAGAATTTGAGACATTTTTTTTTTTATGCTGATCGATGAGAAATGAGGATGATTAAGATGATGCTACGAGATTTCCATTTTGGTCTGAGACCGCATGACAGGGCTGTACTCTACGCTTCCTTCATATATATATCCCGGCGTCAACCAGTTCCGAGAGATACAGGGCACCTGCAGTGTTGGTCAGGAAATTTGAGCAACACTCTCAGAAACGCATCCATTAAGTGGATGAAACTCGACTGTGTGGTCCCAGTCTTCCCAACTGAGTCCGGAGCAAACTCAACTCTAGGTAGGAGCCGGTCGGGGCAGAGAAAACCCATATGACTCTGATGGGATTCAAACCCACGACCTCCCAGCCGGGAGTCCGCGACGCTAACCACTTCACCATAGCGGCTGGTCCGAAGAAATTGTTGGTCTGCAATCATTACAAAAAAAGCTTATTTGCTGAGAGTATCTATCGATCTCTCTATCTGTCGGTCGGCTGGTCCATCCGTCCGTCCGTCCATCTACCCACCTATATCTATCTATCTATCTGTCTGTCTTTCTGTCTGTCTGTCTATCTATCCATCTATCTATCTATCTTGCGAGAAAGAGAGAGAGTGAGAGAGAGAGAAACAGAGAGGAAATCTGACAGACAGAAAGCTTTACACACACACACACACACACACACACACACACACACACACACACACACACACACACACACACACACACACACACACACACACACACACACACACACACACACACACACACACACACACACACACACACACACACACACACACACACACACACACACACACACACACACACTAACACAAACACTCGCCTGCGAGCGCACTGACATGTTAGAAGATAGATAAATGACAAACGCACAGATGAAAAGAAAGGAAGGGACAGCAGGCAGGAGAAAACTCTTGCAGACATCCATATATGTGAAAAATCTAGAAATTCGACGTCCTTGGTAAGGACCCATCTTTTTCCACCGAGACAAATAAACAAGGATCCAGAGTTGTGGTCCGAGTGGAAATAGAAAAAAAAAAAAGTGGCATCGCCATGTCGCCCTTCTCCCAGCATCTGTTACATAGTTTTGTCAAGTAAATCCAGAAAACATCATTTTTCATGTCCTTTTCGAACTTTCCCTCTTTCAACTGGCCAAAGCAGCATATAAGAAAATTCCGAGTGGGATTCTCACAATTTTTATCAGGTGGGTTGTGAAAGAAAGAAAAGTGGCCACGGAACAGGAATCATCACTACGTACTTTTTCTCTCACACAATCCGCAATTCACTGCTTTGTGGCAGTGTTACCGTCTTATGCTTGATGTTCTATGGCGTGTTTCGATTGTATATACTATGTTGGGAGACAAAAATGTATACACAAAAGTACTCTGTCAATGAGGGGGTTTTGTCCAGTGTTCTTCGTCGTCTCTTCGCTGGCCTCCGTGTATTACGTGATCTCAAGACGGGCATGTGACGATTTCTGCGGTCACCATGACACGCTGGTAATCAAGTTTCCGAGTCGACATGCACACTGACAACATACTTTGCCTGAATTCTATGTTGACGTCCGTTTTTCAGGCCTCCCATCGGGGAAAATGGGTATGGGGTGTAGGAAAAGTTATGGGGAAGGGATAATAGGATTATTACATTTTTATTTTCACGGTAGTAATCTTCGACCTCCGTCTTTAACAATACCTGAAGAAAAGAAAGAAAAAAAATATAGATATATATCTGTCTCTGTCACTCTCTCCGTCTCTGTCTCTACCTATGTCTCTGTCTCTGTCTGTCTGTCTGTCTGTCTGTTTGTGTCTGTCTTTCTCTCTTGTCTGTCTGTCCCTCTTTCGCTGAACACACACACACACACACACACACACACACACACACACACACACACACTCACACACACACACACACACACACACACACACACACACACACACACACACACACACACACGAACAAGCAGGAAGACAGATAACTGACAAACCTACAGACCAACAGAATCAAAGGAACAGGACATGGGAGCAAATGTGTGCAAACAAACACCCTAGCAAAACCCTTGACGCTCACACATTCTCGCTAAGGAACCATCAATCCTCTACTGAGACAAATCACGGCCGGCGTTTCAATGTTGGGGCCCAGTTGAGAACAGACACACACAACATGCAATACTGGTGAATCGGCGTTTTTCCCCAGCACACGTAGCAAATGTTTTGTCAAGTAAACCCAGGAAACCCGTTTTCTTTTCTGTCCTCATCGAGCCTCCCTCTTTGAAATGTCCGAAGGAATAGGAATCTCCAGGGGGGATTCTCACAGCACTTTCGTCGGTGTGTTGTGATGACAACACATTGCCCAAGGTGCTGTGCAAATCATCATGATGCACTGTTTTCTTACACCATACGCGATTAACTGCTTCGTGACAGTTTTGCCGCCGTATGTCTGAAGTCCTCTGCTTTTCTACCTTTTATTTTTTGGTAATATTGTGGTGAAAGACTACATGAGAGCGATCTGTCACTGACAGGTGTTGTCCAGCCGACTTTAACTTCTTATTCGCTTCTAACGCTTCCGTGGTCACGTGATCTAAAGACGGGTCGTCTTGACATGATAGTAATTAAATTTCCATGTCCATATGCACACTAACAAAATTACTTGCCTGATTATTTGTTGACGTCTGTTTTCAGGCATCCCATTGGCAAATAGGGGTGTGGGGCTTAGGGGGCTTAGGGGAGGGGGGGGGGGGGGGGGGGGGAGGGGGCGGGATAATAGGATTACTGTGTTTTTATATTAACAGGAGTAACCCTTGTCTTCTCTCTCTCTCTCTCCTCTCTCTCTCTCTCTCTCTCTCTCTCTCTCTCTCGCTCTCTCTCTCTCTCTCTTGTCTGTATGTTCGTCCGTCTGTCTTGGAACACACACACACACACACACACACACACACACACACACACACACACACACACACACACACACACACACACACACACACACACACACACACACACACGCGCGCGCGCGCGAATACACGCACACACACACACACACACACACACACACACACACACACACACACACACACACACACACACACATACACTCACTCTCTCTCAACTCTCTCTCGTCTCTCTCTCTCTCTCTCTCTCTCTCTCTCTCTCTCTCTCTCTCTCTCTCTCCTCCTCCTCCTCTCCTCCTCCTCCTCCTCCTCCTCCTCCTTAATCTTCTTCTTCTTCTTCTTCTTCTTCCGCCTTTATATTATCAAAAGACCAAGAATTAATTCACCTGTTTTTTTTACTCACTGTTAATTTTCCCTGCCTCATTAAAGATATCCGTTCACACTAATCAAACCGATGTTATGTGCATTAGATTCTGTTCGTGTGTGTATTTTCTTTGACAAGTGGAACGCGAAAGATAGAAGCGGCGGTTAAGGAAAGGGTAGATGGAGATGAGATGAAAGGGGGGGGGGGGGGGGATGAGGAGGCTGGAGGACACGCGTCGAGGGAGAAGGGGGGGGGGGGAGGTAGTGGAACGAGTAGGCGTGGGGATGGGGATTGGAAAAGGTTAGGAAGGGGATAGGGTTTAGAATAAGGGGGTGGGAGTGGAGAGGGGGACATAAAAGAAAGAGAGGAGGAACAGTTGGGGAAGCCAGGTAGGGGTGGAGGGTGGGGGGGTTAGGGTGGGGATCAGGAAAGAGGGAAGGTGGAAATGGGGGAAAAGGAAAGGTGAATTTGACGAGTAAGGGGAGATGTGAAGGGGGTCAGGGGATATAGGGCAAGGCGACTTGGGGATAGAAAAGGGAGACGGAAAGGGGGGTAGGGAAAATAAGGAAAGGGACGAGGAGTGTAATAACATACCTTTTCCTATTATGAAACTGTGAGAATGGAGAGAACAGATCTAGTGACTCGGGTTAGTCGCAGCCTCGCTCCTATACTTCATTGAAATCCTTACCTTTACACCAACCACCTTTTCCATTCACTGAGAGAGACAGATAGATAGGCAAATGGGTGGATGGATAGATAGATAGATAGATAGATAGATAGATAGATAGATAGATAGATAGATAGATAGATAGATAGATAGATAGATAGATATAGATAGATAGATAGATAGATAGATAGATAACACATGGAGTAAACATACATTTATTGAGAAAAAAAAAGATATATATATATATATATGTGTGTGTGTGTGTGTGTGTGTGTGTGTGTGTGTGTGTGTGTGTGTGTGTGTGTGTGTGTGTGTACCCATACCCTTGAATAGAGAAAGATGATGAATATTCCGACTGCGGCGGCGCCGCTCTCCATCTTTCATTTCCGACCCTGTCCACATAGTCTGCCAAGCGTTCAAATTCAATATGCTGCTATGGAAGCCAGGCTTCAGAAAGTCCTCCGCCAGAACAGTGCACCTTCTGCATACACCGTCGCCGTGTCACTATTGGTAAGTATACAACACTTCAGCCGAAGTTGGTCGAGGAGGTGGATGAGGAGACTCAGCTACAGTTATTACTTTCTCTGTGCTTTCCAGTCTGCTGGAAGATTATAAGATTTCACTCCTGAGCCACACAATTGGCGCCGCTGATTCTAGCAGCATGCAGACGTATCAGAGTTGGAACGTCTCTAGTTTGGCTGAAATGATAACAGTCCTACACAGTACAGGTCAACGGCTCTGGTGGGACGCTGAATTATTGTTTGGTGAAAATAGTACCCCATGTGAAACATATTGTTTCCAGAAAAGACGACATACTTATAGGCGAAAACACATTTTGCAGAGCCATAAGATATTAACAGGAGAACAGAAAGATGTGGCATCGAAATGTTGAAATGTCAACATGATTCTTCTTGTGCTTTTGTATATTCTTTGTGTTGTATAAATCTTTGATAGACACTTTGTTTCTGCTTTGAGCAAATAGTCAAACATCTGACAGTTACATGCTGAAATAGGTCAGAACTTTTTTCAACAGCTGTCTTGAGTCTGAAACTTGTATTGATCAGCTGGGATCACTTCTTCAGGCGTGCTATAGTTTTTATCACTCTTTACTATTTTA
The DNA here is from genome assembly GCA_016801955.1 of Conus betulinus. Lineage (NCBI taxonomy): Eukaryota > Metazoa > Mollusca > Gastropoda > Neogastropoda > Conidae > Conus > Conus betulinus. The sequence continues at coordinate 182,947 of JADBJO010000738.1, forward strand.
ATGGGTCTCCCGACGTCCCCCCTCCTTACTGAAATATTACATTACATATTATACATATAGGGATGAAGGGAATCGACATTAACACCCCGTTCATACAAAATGTGCTGTCGCATAGGCACACTCATATCAGGCCTCACCAAGCTGACGGATATTAACAGT
>JADBJO010000738.1:195405-205405 GCA_016801955.1 Conus betulinus
ACTTCACAACTGAGTGGCACCGAATGGAGATTGGATTACAGCTGGCTGCATTATATCTGTCATCTTGGGCTGGTGATGGAGATACTAAACTGCGACCTGCAGACTGTTCTGAGAAATAGCAAAGGTGAGATCACTGAAGAAGCCTTCATGGATGATGTGACCCTACTGACAAGAGAAGTGGACACAATGCAGAATGTTTGACCCGGCTGGATGAGCTGATTCACTTGGTCCAGGATGAAGTTCAAAGCCAAGAAATCTAGAAGCCTGACTTTTCACAAAGGGAAGCAGAAGCAACAGAAGTTCACAACTGCAGGGGAACAGATGCTACAGTAAAGATGAACCTGTGAAAAGTTTGGGGCGGTGGTACGCAGGAACCTTGTCTGACAGGAGCCGAGGTGTGGCGATCATGAGGCAGGCTGAAGATGTGCTGAAAGTGATTGACCAGACAAAACTGCCAGGAAAGCATAAGATATGGTGTCTACAGTTTGCCCTCTACCGCGACTGACATGGCCGCTGACAATGTACAAAGTCGCCTTGTCGAGAGTTGAGATGATTGAGAGAACTTGCAATATCTACATCAGGAAGTGGCTTGGGCCTCGCACAATCAACACATTAGCCCTGTACAGGACAGAAAGGTGCGCTGCAGCTACCCCTCACATCCATCATGGAGATCTACAAGGCAGGAAGTTCAGGACAGTGATGATGCTGAGGGAGTCAAGGGACCAAGAGATCAGTGGCAAGCCACCGGATGTCAAAACAGCAAGAAAAGTGGAAGACAGAAGATGCAACCGACGAGATCATCTCTTCATTGGAACATGGCAACATTGTTGGGCCAGCACAGACTGACAGGTTGGGCTTGGCAACAGTGACTTCAGACCTTTCAGGAAAATGTCTCAATAGGACAGAAGAACAGCTGCAACAGGGCAGGTACAAAAGAGTGAGGCTGATAAGCGAGAGGTTCATCTCATCCAGTGTGCCTAGCAAGGACAGGTGACCAGATGGGAAGAAATAGTAGATGAAAGAAAGATTGGGTGGAGTGAGATCTGGAAGTGGAACACATCAAGAGTCAGCTTTCGTCTCTGGTCCACCTATGACGTTCTGCCTTCACCAGTGAACCTAGTCAGATGGAAGGTCCAGGAAGATGACAAGGGTAGGTGCGGCTAACAAGGAACCATGAAGCACATCCTCTCAAACTGCCACCTGACTCTGAACAGATACACCTGGAGACACAACGAGGTGCTCAAAGTGTTCACCAAGATGGTGAAGGAGCAGGCGGAAGGGGGAAAATACTCTCCTGGGCCCCAGAAACACGGACTGAGCAAGATCGAGTTTGTGCCGCAAGGAGGCAAGGTTCCTGACAGAAAGAAGGCGAGTGAAGCCACAGAAGGTCAGAGCGGTGGTCAATGGGGGTAGCAGCAGATCTAGAGGGCTGCAAGAGATTCTTCCCCATCCCAACAATGAATCTGCCAGATCTGGTTATATGGAGTGAGGAAGAGAGAGAGGTGCACCTGGTGGAACTCACTGTGCCTCACGAAGACAATATCAGTGAGGCACACGAGCGGGAAAAAAATCGCTATGAGACTCTTGTTGAAGATTGCTAGGAGGCGGGATGGAAAGCAAACCCATTTCCCAATCGAAGTTGGCTGCAGAGTTTTTCATCGCAACTAGCGTCAGAAAGTGGATGAGAGTGGCTGGACTTGGTCTGAAGAAAGGGAATGCCATGACAATAGCCCTACAGGAGACTGTTGAGAAAGCAAGTCATTGGATCTGGCTGAAGAGAGAGGACACAAGCTGGTGCTTGTCCTGACAGTTGACAGAAAAGGCATACAGTCAAACTGGCAAGGAGACCTCACATCGGTGAGGGGGCTTGGTGCATCATTATTGCTGTTTAGAGGAAGAGCCCGAAACAGCGACGCACTCTCTCCTGATGATCTCCACGCCAGAGTCTGGCCTACGGAGCTTTTTGACTGTCACGCAGCACAGGTAGCTGTTTTCGTCCATCTATACACACGATGCTACGATTGGCATCCAAAAACCATAAATGAGTGATCACACACACTCGCTACATGCTATGATAGGCACAACCACCCCCAAAAAAAAATGCTGGGCAGAATCCAGTCAGGCCTCATCTGAATGATTCCCCATCCACCAAGTAGCCAATTATACTCGATGTGTCATTCCCATCGTTTGTTGCATCCTCGATACAACAATCCACAGACGACTCCCCGAGTCACAAGAATAAACAAAATGTCCTCAGCATACCATACACGTGCCCAAAATAATAGTAAGTTAGATAACCAGAGTCATTAGTCACTATTTGATAGCAGCTTTATGATGGAAGCCATTAGCGCGTAACCGGCTAATAAGCCTTTTAATTACCACACAGCCTTGATGAGCTGTTTAACATCATCCTGCATTGGGATGCACTGTTAATAGGCATTAAATAAAAGAGCAAATCATAAACTTCTCTCATATCACAATAGCACTGCAAGAGACCATTGTCTCTAAATGACAATCTTACAGACAGACAACAGATTGAACTCAACACAGCTTCTTTTGTTGACAGGGATTTCGTTAGATGTGTGACATATAATCAGCACCTATGTTTTTACTCTCCTGGGATTTCTCTGAGAGTAAAAGAATATTGTTGGAGTTGAAGCGCCCATCGCATGAGTCGACCATTATCAGTCTTTGAGCGTTTCAAGTACTCCAGTGGACAATGGTCTGTCTCCAGCATGAAATGAGCCCATACAGGCATGGCTCGTATTTTTTAACAGCCCACAAGATGCCCAAAAATTCCTTCTCAATGGTGGAGTAATTGATCCCTGCACCACTTAGCTTTTTGCTGACAAAAGCAACAGGTCTCAAATCCCCATCCTTTTCCTGGAGCAGGGCGGCTCCGAGGCCTTCTCTGAGGCATCTGTCCTCAGCACAAACTCTTTGTCTGTATCGGGTGTTATCAGTACAGGCTTTTCCGCGAATTTCTGTTTCAGCGTCGCGAAAGCTTGCTCACATTCGTCGGTCCAGCGAATATTGTCTGGCTGGCCTTTCTTTGTAGTGTCGGTCAGTGGATTAGCAATCTTAGCGAATTTTGGAATGGACTTCCTATAATAACCAGCTAATCCCAGAAATGCTCTCACTTGTTTCCTTGTCTTGGGTCTTTCCGCATTCTGCAACTTTTCAATCTTGTCCATTTCTGGTTTAATCAACCCATGGCCCACTTCATGTCCAAGGAACGACAATTCCTGCACGTTTGTCCGCAGAGGAATTCTTAGTTGAGGACAAGAGCAATAACCTCTGACCGCCTATCGGTCGCAAAAGGGGAAGGGATGAAACGGCTGCAGTTTGTTTAAACAGCGCACATCTACCGACAGCTGTCAGTTTCCTCGTGCTAACCTGCCACAAGCTTTCCTCCCTAAGCGTAATGTGATACTAGCTGTCTGGATGATAGTGTGCTGAAAACAGGATGCTGTGTTTCTTCATTAATACTTTCCGCCAGAATGCAACGAACAGTGGTCGATTGATGTCACTGTATTGTGGGGTCTCTGACTGACAGAACGATACCAATCACGAATGCATCTTCTTTCATACGCATTGCTGACAAGCACCATAAATATTTGCGAACAAAAAACGATTGAAACAGCCTAACGAACACACATGAATTGAAATGAAATTTGAACTCAGTGGAGAGCATGCATTCCTGAATCTATCACGTTCAGCCTGGTGCATGTTGGACATGCATATACTTCCTTTACAACTGACAGAAAATTATTCACGGGACTTCTACCTAACAGCCGGTACTAGGCCTAAATAAACCGAGTTGGCACTGGTCAGCTTCACTGGGAACACGGCGGCGGTTTCCCTACCACGGCCTAGGCGTGTTTATCTGCGTGCTCTACATGCTTGTGAAGCATGCTGAAACTGATTCTATCACAGCCACACCATGCTTTTAGTAAAGCAAGATTTTAGCATGCACACACACACACACACACACACACACACACACACACACACACACACACACACACATTGACAGAAACCCACACACCAACAACAGCGGTATATAAAACAGATGGATAACACACACACACACCACACACACACACACACACACACACACATGACAACAACAACAAACAGCATCTCTCTCTCTCTCTCTGTCTCTGTCTTCTCTCTCTCTCTCTCTCTCTCTCTCTCTCTCTCTCTCTCTCTCTCTCTCTCTATCTATCTATCTATCTATCTATCTCAGTTGTAACTCGCTTAATCAATTAATTGGTTTTAATTGAGAAGAGAAAAAGATTAAACCGGGAATGCTTGTCACCTCTTACCATTCGGATTTTGTTGAATTTGAAATTTTCCAATTGAGGGAAGTATGTCTGGTGTGTGAAAGCACAGATCAGACTGATCTAAACATTCTTGAGCAGATCTTTTGACGGGTTGGCTTTTCTTTGTTTTCCAACGGACCAAGAAGGCCGGCTGATTGAAGGAATCGACACGATGTACACTGACTCAAAGAAAGATCTGGATCGAAAGTTGTCCAGATTTCTGACATTCTCTATGTCACGAGCAGCATTTTCTTTTGTAATATAACATTGAGAATGTGCTGACATGTGTCTCTTTTTTTTTTTTGTCAGTTTATGGTAGCATTTTATGCAGATACACTTGGACTGTTTGCCTTCTTCATCACCAGAAATATCTAGACTGAAATACTGCAACAAATCATTGAAGAAGATGACACAAAGTCTAGCGTTTAATCCTTTTTTCTTGTACCTTTCTGAGCACACGAATATTGCACATACGGAAAAACAAATCTACACATCTTTTGTGTTCACTGAAGTTGTGTTCAAACGCCTCCACCATTGTTGGAGCTACAAACACGCAGGTGTACGCATGTACAAAAAATCGGAATGAAGAAGGCCTACATGCAAGCAACAAGACTAGCCAATGCAGGGTCAGTCACACACACACACACACACACACACACACACACACACCAGTTTCTTTTCAGCTCCGCGATCGCATTTAAAGAAACTTCAAAGAATTGACAGTAAAGCTGTAAAGTTGGCCCTGGGTGTACCTGTGCACACTAAGTCCTCTGAAGTTTATAAGATAGCAGGCCTTTTGCGACTTGATGAAGAAAGGAAAATAAGTTCTGTAAAATTTGTAGTGAGACGGATTGCCGTGGACGACCTTGAAGAGTTAAATACACGATCCGACATTGATTTTTCGATAAATGCACACAGAAAAATTCAAATTTAGAGACGCTTCGTTCATATGTTTCAGACGTTTTTAATTCATCAAAGATTAACCCACACGAGGTAGCGCCTCGCGTACTGATTCCGCCGGTACCCCCTTTTTTTCTTCTGATCTAAATAAAGCGATGTCGCCGCATGTGTTAGCAGCTTCTGTCAAAATTGACATGGAAGAAAAGTTTACTAACTATTTGAAAGTATACACTGACGGCTCAGTTCTTGATGATGGTAGTGCAGGATCTGGCTTTGTAATTCCAGATTACAAAGCTGAAAAATCATATTATTTAGGTAAGGGTCATTCCATATTTACAGCTGAACTTGTTGCTGTCTGATGGCATTAAATTATTTAATTTCCTTGCCAGTCTCAATATTTAATATCCTGTTTTTGTGTTGATTCACAGTCAGTATTAAAAAGTTTGCATTGTTTTGAAAATACACAGAGAGAGGAATTATTATTTGAGATTAAGTACATGTTGCACTGTCTTTACATGAAAGGTACTAATGTTGTATTTTCGTGGGTTCCATCGCACACCTCCTTCATTTTTAACGATCAAGCAGATAGAGCAGCAAAAAGGGGAGCAAAGAATATATTAGGTAGTATAAGGTTGACTGTCCTTTGTCACACAAGGAAATTAGTCATATAATCGAAAGGGATTTCTGGGAGTCAATACAGTTCCTCATCAAAACCTCGTCAGCAAACTCTGTCAAACTTTGTGTCGATTAGCCGACCGGTTTCAAGCCTGGCTTTTAGACTTTTTATGTAATTCCCTACGAACCAAGTATTGCCAGACTGTTAAGTGTGTATGTCGTGGGGATCTTTCAGTTCAACATGTGATTTTTTGATTGTGAACTAACGAAACCCTTTTTGAATGGTGTTATACCAAGTGCTGACACTGGGCATGTTAATGTGTTTGACTTTTTAGATTCGTTGCCAGTTGTTTCTCTTGTTAAATAACGAGACACCCTTTTGGAAAGTCCATTAAGGAACATTTATAATCATAATCGTAAGTTAGATTACTTTAGTTATTTTTCTCTAATTTTTTCATAGTTACTGTCCTATAATTCATCTATCCTTTATTTTTGTTCTATGTAACCCATCGTCCTCTTCTCTTCTTTTATGATAATAGTCTAAAATTGTAAACACTATGTTTTTAGACGTCTGCAATCACCTATATGTGTGACGAGACGTAAAACAGATTCCTTCCTACACACACACACACACACACACACACACACACACACACACACACAGAGAGAGAGAGAGAGAGAGAGAGAGAGAGAGAGAGAGAGAGAGAGAGAGAGATGTGGTGTGGTAGAACTTCTCCTTACCTCTGAATTTGATCCTGTAATCTAGAGGGTTAACCTTCTTCAGGATCGTGAATGGTCCCTTCCAAGAGAGCCGGAGTATTTTTTGTGTTTATCTGACAGAAGCACGAGAACTTTGTCTCCCGCCTCAAGTGTTCAGACTTTTGCGTTTCTATTGAACGCCCTGGTGTATCTTTCATGCGCGATTTTCTTATTTTCCGTGGCGATTTTGCAGTAGTTCTGATCTCTGGATTCTTTTGGTCTTGCGTCCACGCCCTTTTCAGGATCTCTAGTGGACCTCTCACCATACTACCCCATACAGCAGTTTCAAATGTACTGAAGTGAGTGAAGTCCTGTGGCACTTCCCTATAAGCAAAGAGCATAGCTGGTAGAAGAGTGTCCCATTCTGTGGGCTGCTCAATGCAAAGACGCTGAATCGTGCCCTTCAGCGTGCTGTTGAAATTCTCAACCAGACCATAGCCCTGAGCGTGGTACAGAGTCGTTGTTACCCCTGTTATGCTCAAGAGCTGATAGTTCTCTCTCATGAGATCTGAGGTGAACTGAGTGCCTCAATCACTTATGATCTTTTCTAGTATGCCAAGCCTCCTTCACATTTCATATAGAGCCTCAGCCACAGTGACCATCTCAACTGTTGGTATGGCCATTGCCTCAGCATACTTAGTTGCATAGTCAATCATTGTGAGAATGTACCGATTCCTATTAGTGCTAGTGGGATTGATAGGTCCGATGATGTCAATCGTGACCTGCTTGAACGGAGCTGACACTGTAGGTACTTCCTGTAAGAATGCCTTTTTCAGCTTGCCCTTAGACTTGCAGCGCTGGCAAGCATCACAAGATAGGCAGAATCTCCTCACATCACCATCAATGCCTGGCCAGTAGAACGAACTGATGATTCTTTCTTTGGTCTTTCCTGCATACAGGTGAGTGGACATGGGTGGGTCGTGTGCCATTTCAATTATTGCCTGTCTGTAGGCACTGGGTACAATCACCTGATTGAAGTTCTTTGTTTCATTTTGGAAATTGCGGTACAAAATTCCGTGCTTGGTATGATAGTAGCTGGTGCCTCCACCATTATTCCTCGCCTGAGCGCGAGGCTGACCTGAAGCTTGCCACCTCAGCACACTTAATGAGGGGTCTTTCAGCTGCTCCTCTTTTAGCTGCTGGGAGGTAACTTTGGCTAAGACAGGTTGTCTTACTTTGATAGGAGGGTGTTCCTTTCCTTCAGTACTGGTACTGCGTTGGTTATTCTCTGCCACTGGTTCCTCATCTGTGGCTGGTTTCACAATAGGTGCGACTCTCTCGTCGGCGCTCCTCAACTGTGTGTCCTTAACTGCTTCCTTGTCCTTATCCACAGTTGTAGGTTTTAGTTCCACACTGACTTCCTGAGTTACCTGCACTTTCTCTTCGCTGGTCATGTTCCCAATCAGGACTGGAACTGGCGCATCCTCAGCAACCAAACCTTCAATCTGTCCACTGAAATGTGGAGTCTGCATTTGCACAATGACAGTAGGCAGTCTGCCTTTGGTGTTCTTAGCGTATATGACTGTTTTGTACAGCCCAGTATAGCATGATCTAGGGACTAGAGTCTTGATCACCTGGGTTTGCATAGCCCCGGTATCACGCATGCCCCTGGCCTGTTTTCCTTCTACCCAGACTGTACAGTAGTACTGGTCACTCTCTTCTGGAATGAGCTTGAGTGAAAGATTGGATGTTCTCTGGTTTAACTTCTTCACCCAAAAGCACCGACACCCTTTCGCGTCTGGCGCTGGGACAGACTTTCTGATAATGTGGCCCTCCACATCCAAAACAACCCTTGCTCAAGCCACTCGGTTGAAATGTAGGAGGTCCCCTAAAAAAAATTCTGTTGATATTAGGGTTTTGACTGGGCTGTTGTTGCTTTGGCAGATTCTGCACTTTATCTCGTGTAGGACGAGAGCGTCCAACAGTTTGCCATTAACCATTCTTCTTTTCGCCATCCCTGTCTCATCAAAGAGATCAGCAGCTTCGATTACATCATCTTTGATGTTGGGTTTACGTTCCCGTATGAACCTAGCTTTCTCCATGCTCTGTGTCTCGAGGAACTTCCCCATGATTAGCACTTGTTTGAGATCTCGCTTGTCTTTGTTGGAGAGCTCGATCCATCGTTTTACTAGGTGGTCTAGCCTGACGTAGCTGGATGGTTGGGTCTTGTGGTTATTAGTGGGACAGATGGAGGCAAGGACTTTGCAGCCAATGAACTGGGATGTAGTCTGTCTCTGTACATGGCTTTCTTTGGCGCCCCAGATCTGGCGACAAAGGAGGGGGTGTTATCTAAGTGACTGATCCCCTCTTGACGGCAGGAGAGCTGAAGATTTGCCGTGGATCGTGACGCCATGTCCTTAAGAGGGTGTTGGCCAAGGGGAGGAAGAATGGAGGAGGCCTGCAGTGAAGCGCTGGGAACGCTTCCCTGAGTAGGTGGATTAACTCAACTCAGTCTGCTACAGGCACTGGCTTTTCGTCATAGCTGTTGATCCCCACTTGGAAAGTGACCTGTTGGATGTGGGGTGATGGGGGTCGTGATGACAGCCATTGACACAGTTGATAGACTGTCAGGCCAGGCACAGAGAGATTTTTCACCCTGTAGCGTTCTGTTGAGATTGCTTCTCATCTACCCCCTTTAACACAGTCACCTAATAGCAGCATGTTACAATTCTCTGGGATTGTCTTTTGTCGTAGGATAGCTAAGGAGGTGGGGGATGTGATTTCTGTTTGTTGATGGCAGTGGGGATTTCTGTCATTGTGTATGTGTGTGGTTTGTTCTTGTTGTGTAGAGAGATTTTGTTGATGGAACGGAAGAACCTGTGTTTTGCTCTGTAGAACTGTCTGACAGCACACTGTATGTATTTAATGTTTCCACAGCATACTCAATCTGTGTAGATGATGTAGTTGATGTGTCACTGTGTATCTGGACTGTTTGGTTGTCTAATTGTTGTGTTTGATTGATTTGTTTGAAGGCGAGCACTCGTTTCCTAATGTCAGTATAATGTTGTTTTGACTGTCTTTGAATGATTGCAGTTTGCTCGTGCTGTCTTTCATTTGGCGCTGTAGATGTGTGCGTTCATTTTGTACTTGTTTGATTTGTTGTGAAAGATCTTGATTTAATGACTTTATGGGATTTTTTTACCCTAATCTCCACATCACCCGTGCTCTGAGTGTTCCGTTCAACTTGTTGGGATGTGTGTTCAAGCTTACTTTTAGTGTCAGTATGTGTCTTGCTGCATGTTGGAGATAGTGCGTGTGGCTGAGATAAGCTGTCTTTGAAGTGTGTGATAATGGCCATGCTTGCTAGTTGAGAGAATGTGGGGGACATCAGATGCTGAGAGCTGGGCACTCTGGGGGTCAGAGTGTTGACAGAATGGATAGCAGACAGAGGGTCAGTACTG
>JADBJO010000738.1:217905-220405 GCA_016801955.1 Conus betulinus
AGAAGGTTACACATACACAGCCTGACACCTTTCGTCATTGAAATTTATTGACAATAAGTAATAATTACATCAACAAAACGAAGAGAGAACGTTATGGATTGAAAATCAGTCACATTGTTGATAAGCTCTACGCTGAATAAACGAACACAGCGTCAAACAATCTGACTCCTTGGTTTTGTTCGACAGACTCTGCAGGCAGCACACATCATATCCATGCATCTTTGACATCCAGTAAGAACTCGAGTACGTATAGACACCTGTAGTAAGTGAGCTATCATGGGTCAGTAGTAATCTGAGTGCTTGGGGCTCCTGCTCACAGTTAACGTTGTGAGTCATCTTTCCACAAGAACTCAGCACAACAATGGGTGATTTATCGTTCATATGAAAGTATTTCCATTCTGGTGGGCTGGTGGTTGGTTTTAACGTCCTCAAAGCGAGTGATATTGGGGACACGTTCGTTGCTGATGCAAGTTGCAGCACGCAGACTCAGTTGTCTGGCGCACTTGGTAGCTGTCGTGTTTGGTTGAAGACTGTACCTGAGTTGGGGAGGAGGCCCTAAGTAGTCGGTTCCCTCAAACAAATATCCTGAGCCCAGGTTGTTCATTCGTAAGAGGATGAAGTTTACCTTCTTTCGTAGTCAGTCGTAATGTTGGCGTCGTCCTTGTTGCCTTTATTCCAAAGCCGTCGTCAGGGCTACAAGGCGGCCGTCTTCGTGTCGAGTGTCAACGGTCCCGGACCGCGTTAAACCAACCCGGGAAACGTGCAGAACAGAGGTCGTCAAGCCGCTGCGCATTGACGGATATCAACTCTGTGCCCATGAGGGCTCTGCTAGTCGGGCAGATCGCGGTAAAGTAGCAGAGTGGCAGCTCCCCATCACCAAGTGTCCCGCAGCTCGTAGTGTCGTCCCTCGGCGACGAAGGCTTGTTACGTCTATCTGCCACCTGGGTGTCTTCTGTTGGCACTGCCACCTCCCAGCAGGTATGATCAGGATGATGCTGGTGGCAACAATATGGCGTTATGTATATCTCCTCCCACCCCTCTCCCAATCCACACGAGTTGATTGACTTTTACTTCTTAAGCCTAGACTGTTGACCGACGTGAAATATGAACACCCTAAGGTGTCGTTCAACATGTTCTTAAGTCTCTTCAAGAAAAGAAATCGTAAGACAGCCCCAGAGATATGGAAAAAAAAAATGTGTTGCTCACTGCGAACCAAAGTTTGCCATACATTAATTTGTCTATTACCAGTTTGAAAGGTAGTTTTTTCTTCCTGTTCCTAGAAAAAACAAATAGGCGAAGACAACGCTTATGTTTCCATTGCAAAGAGAGTTACCTGCTCTCAATTCGTAGGTCTAGCAATAGATCTACAGAATCAAATATCTGATTTGAAGTGCAAGCAAGGATATTGATCATTACATGTAATGTCTGCATTACAATCTGCACTCTTTTTACACCCATCTCTTGGCAATGTGACTGTCAGAGCAACGTAGTTTAGGGCGTCTCAACAGTGGCACTTGTCCATAAATCAATAGGGTCACTATCGCTGAACTCCTACGCAACCTGCTTGCAGAGTTTTTTTTCAACAGTTCCTATTGCACGTCGCAATACTCTTGGAAATAGATAAAATGAAACGTTCAGTCACAGATACAGATGCAATCCATTTCACAGCCTGGTCAAATTCGTTCTAAGCCCAGCAGAAAGAAGTGATATATTGCGGCATGTAATAACATGTTTTCACTCTTGAGAAAAGATCTCACAATTTTAACAAAAACACAGACATAACAAAACAAGAAAAAAAAAAAAAAGAATCAATACGACCTGCAGATGATCGCCGGGTCTGTCACTTTTTTCTTCTATTTGAGTGCGTAGCGATTGACCGGGTCAGAATTTGATGAGAACAAACCATCTTGGAATCTATGCTTCTGGGGCATCACGCCGTTTTCATGTTGAAAATAGCTCACTGATAAACCAAGACACCCCGGCTAGAATCCTTCCATGGTTTCTGGATAGGAAAGTTTTGGTAATAGGCAGATTTGAATGGTTAACAGACAATGGCTGCAAGAGAGAGAGAGAGAGAGAGAGAGAGAGAGAGAGAGAGAGAGAGAGAGAGAGAGAGAGAGAGAGAGAGAGAGAGAGAGTGAGTGACAGACAGACAGACAGACAGACAGACAGACAGACAGAGGAAATAGAGAGTGAGACTGACACTTTGACACTTTGATATCTGATTGTCATTACCAAAGAGGTGAGGTCTTTTGACACGGTGGGGGGGGGGGGGGGGGGGGGGGGGGGGGGTAACAGAACAATAGCATTTCCCTCTTCCTTTCCTGCAAACGAATAGTACACATTCATTTCTAGTGTGTATCAAATCAAAAGGTTAAGAAAAACAAATAAATGTGTACATTTCCTTATCGAGGGTTTCAGCCAGAATGGACCATCTGGAAATTTTACACATTTTCACTTTTTCAAATAAAATTATTTATTACACTGATGGCTATGTTAT
>JADBJO010000738.1:222905-227905 GCA_016801955.1 Conus betulinus
TTTTATGCCCTTTGCTGAAGATGGCAATGAAAGGTACATGGAATACATGCACAATGTCGTTGAGCTTCGCCATCCTGGCCGATGGAGCAACCATGCTGGTGACATGCTTCCTCTAGCTCTTGCGTCATGGACTGGCAGGAATGTCAGGCTGTACACAAGTAACCCACACAACCCAATCCTTGATGTCTCTCCCTTGGGCGTTTCTCCTAAACAGCATGGAGAGCCCACGATTGGCCTGGCCTTACTGGAATACCAAAGCGGACCTCATTACAACACCTGCATAGTTGAGGCAAACTCAACAACACCCCGACTAATGGGTCCCCTTCCTTCTGATCATCAGTCCTCTTCAGATATGCAGACAGCCAGTGAGGAGCCTGAAGGTCAACAATCATCACTGGCCCATCAGATGTGCAGAGACTCCACATCTCTGACCAATTGGCTCCCAGTCATTCCCACTGGAACGATCGCCCATGTCATTTCAACAGTCTCCTCTGCATGAGCACTCTCCACCCGTTCAACATCTGCCAGACAAAGATAATGAGGCAGAACTGACATGTTCATCCAGACGTTCTAGCGCTCAATCTTCACTGAACCTTGGTGCTTCCCCGCCATGCCAAAATTCACCAGCTACACAATCCCAGCACTCGCCTTCTCTTCACCAAAGTCCACAACAATGTTCCCAACAAGAAGACATCCCAACAAAACTACCTGAAACACCCAGAAAATCAGGACATTTCAAAACGCCTCCAAAGAAGCAGCTCACAAGAAAACGGACAGCACGACCTGAAACATGGAAGAAAAATGTAAGGAAAGTTCTCCGACTTCAAGGAAAATGCCACCTTTCTGACAAAGGAAATCCTGTTCCAGCAAAACAACTAAAAAGGGTAGACTGTTCTAAATGCAGTCTGAAGTGCGACAGGTTGACAGAACAAAAGAGAACACATTTTTCAATCATTCTACGCACTTGATTCATACGAGAAGCAGAAGCAGTTTGTTTGTGCACACATTACCGCCCAGAAAACCAAGACAATCCATGATGACACAGCAAACACAGCTCTTTCAAAGACCAGGCATGTATCCAGACAGTATTTCTTCACAGTAGACGGACAGAAAGAACGTATTTGCAAGAAATTCTTCACATCAACACTAAGCATCAGCCACAATTACCTGGAACATGCACTGAAAAACAGCGAAAGTGGGTGTGGTGTGTTCGTCGGTCACGAGTGTCGTGGCAGGAAACGTCCACACAACAAGACACCAGATAGGGCACTTGAAAGAGTCAAAAATCACATCAGAACATTTCCTGCTGTCCCTTCACACTACACCCGAAAGGACACCTGCCGCGAGTACCTTTCTTCTGATTTGAACATCACAAAAATGCACCAACTGTACACAGAAGAATGCAAAAAAGAGGGACTCACTCCAATTTCTTCAGGCAGTACAGAAAGATCTTTAACGAACATTTCAATCTTTCATTTCATGTACCTAAGAAAGACCAGTGCTCCACGTGTGCAATCTACCACAATAAGAGAGCAGAGGGGGCAGTAACAGAAGCTGAGGAACAGGCATACCAAGAACACCAGAAAAGGAAGCAAAAGGCCAGAGAGGAGAAAGAGCGTGACAAGCAGAGGGCTATCAAAGATCCATCACTGCATGTCGTCACTGTTGATCTTCAGGCAGTCCTGCAAGCTCCATGTGGATTGGTCAGCCAGCTTTACTATAAGAGGAAGCTGTGTGTGTACAACTTCACTGTGTATTCTCTTGGAGATGGAAAAGGCACATGCTTCATTTGGGATGAAACAGAAGGCCGACGGGGATCCTGTGAAATCGCCACCTGTCTGGTCATGTACCTGCAATCTTTGCCCAGCACAGTCAGGGAAGTGATCATCTATTCTGACTGCTGTGGAGGACAGAATCGCAATCAGAACCTCACTGCTGCCCTGATGCATGCTGTTAACTCCATCCCCAACATAGATACCATTCAGCAAAAGTACCTGGAGACTGGCCATACCCAGATGGAGTGCGATTCTATGCATTCAGCCATATCTCTGGCCAAGAAATGCACGCCAATCTATGTGCCAAGCGAATGGGACATCGTCCTCCGCATGGCCAGACGAGGAAAGAAGTACACAGTTATTCCTCTCAAGCACACTTCATTTTTCGACTTTAAGAAGCTGTCGGCATCCTTCATCAGAAACACCAAAACTGACATTGGAGGACAAAAGGTCAGCTGGCTGCATATTCGTAATCTGAAGCTGCACAAAGGCCAGGAGGATTTGATGTTCTTCAAAACAGATTTTGGAGATGAAGACTTCCGTACACTACGGCTGACTGGGTCGTCTACAAGAAGGAGACCAGAACCTCTGAAGACACTACCTCAGTGCCACAGTGGCAAGTTGCCCATCTCTAAGGCCAAACAACAGGACCTGGTGTCCCTGTGCACCTCGGGAATCATCCCCTCCCATCACCATGCCTTCTTCCAGGCTCTGCCAGTGTCTGCATCAGCCAAAGACACACTTGTTGAGCGTGATGTCAGGGATTCTGCCACAAGCAGTGACACGGAGTGAAAGTATCAAAGCCATGATGCAAGACTTACACTTGTGCTGTTTTTGTGTTGTTCCTGTTAGTTTGTAGGTAGCATACAATTGTTTATATAAAAAAAGGACTGCCAGATAAACTTCTGTATACAACTTGAATGATTTCCCAAACATTAATTACTTTTAGTAATTTTGTTTATTCTTTCAAATGAGAACCAAACTTTTAGGGATTATTTCATCTCAAGAAACACAGAGTGACGTAAAGAAACAAATCAGTTGTGTGATTAGTGAAACAAGACGCTCTGGAGTGCAACATCGTGTGATTTGGTGAAAACAACCATAACAAGAGTACGACACAGGTCACAAAGCTGGTAGGTCAACATTTTTATGTGCATGTCATTTGCATGATTATTAACTCTTCTCATAATACTGCATGTATGAATGGCCGTGTGTGGTAATCGCTTATGTCCTGTGAGAGGAAGCAGTTATGACTGACTAAACATGTGTGTGTGTGTGTGTGTGTGTGTGTGTGTGTGTGTGTGTGTGTGTGTGTGTGTGTGTGTGTATGACTAAACTGTGTGTGTGTGTGTGTGTGTGTGTGTGTGTGTGTGTGTGTGTGTGTGTGTGTGTGTGTGTGTGTGTGTGTGTGCGTGCGTGCGTGCATGTATGTGTGCGTGTGTGTATGCGTATTTGTGAGCGCGTGCGTGCGTGTGTGTGTGTGTGTGTGTGTGCGTGCGTGTGTGTGTGTGTGTGTGTGCTGTGCATTCATGTCATTGTGTAGCATACATAAATCTGTAAATGATTCAAACTGATAGTGTGGAGTGGGAGATAGGGGGTAAGGGGGGGATAGAACGAGAGAGAGAGAGAGAGAGAGAGAGAGAGAGAGAGAGAGAGAGAGAATGAATTTGCACAATGTGTAGTGCGCACAAGCCTAAAATCCTCTTATGTCTCACAGCACCGCTCTCACAAACAGATGTGGACGGACCCAGAATGGTATATCTTGCTAGTGGCTCCAAACAACTCTCACTGTGCTGTTCAACCTTTCTGTCCCTCCATCCCGCTGACTGGAGGGCAAACCTCGCTGCCTCAAAACGGCAGGTTGTTGATACCAAGCGCTAAGCAAAACCCCTCCTGCTGACAGGATACAGGGGTTGGTGGGCCACAGCGGCTGTCAGTTTTTCCCCCCCCATTTTTTATCACCCAGTGCCGGCCTAAATGGGTGCAGGTCGTGTTACACTCATCCTGGTCGGCAGATGTCTCAGCCTGGCCTCTCTGACACTCGTTAGTCTGTATGCCCCCACCATGGTCTACCCTAATGAAGCCAAACAGGCCAGTTACCAGGATCTCAGTAACGTCATACGTTCAACATCACAGACGGACAATTACTTCTTCTTTTCGATTTCGAAGCTCGCGTTGGATGCAACCACCAAGCCTGGCCCTGTGTCTTAGATCTGCATGGCCATGGTGAGGAAAACTCCATTCATTTCCTCTGCTCACCTTTTGTGCTGAACAGAGTCATGTATAGATATTGTGGTGAGAATACCATGGAATTGTAGTGTGTGGTGTATCTCTATTTAATGCCAAGGGTCCACAGACACTCAGACGTGCCTCCCTGGAGATTCCGATCCAGGACTCGAAAGGACTCGGAGCAGGCAACATGGCTATTTCTGTCTTCAAGATGGTTACAATGGTCTCTGTAAGCTGCTAGTGAAGGATTTTGTATTTGTGATATTTTCCCCAGACTTCATATCCTCATTTTCTTTATCTCCCTCCATCCCCACTCGTGCCCATTTTTTCCCTTCCAATCTTTGCCAGGTCATTAGTGTAATAATGGATAAATTGTTAGCATGCACTTGTTTTCTCTCGCTACTAAATTGTTCAACACATTATTGTTGGTAAATCAGTGGCAGAATGCATCTCTTAGGACATCCGAGTAGAGGCTGCCCTGTACTATTCTCAGCTGCTGATAATACCTGGCTTATGAAACAGTAGAACTGTTGACATTTTTAAAATCTCTCTTTGCACCCTTCAATAGATTTGTAAGCATAGATCGAAGACTTACCCTTATATGTATATGAGTTTAGTTTTTCAGTAAACTATTTCTTTACCACACTTTCTCTTCGTTTCACATTTCACTGGCTGCCTTGGGGTGCTGTTGGATTCCGTTCCTGAACCCTTGGTGGAGAGAATACCATGGAATGGTAGACTGTGGTATATTTCTATGTAATAATGCCAAGGGACCACAGACACACTCAGCAGTGCTAGTGCAGGATATCATATGTTTAATGCTTTTTCCTGTCTTTTCATTCTCATTTTCTTTAATCCCCCACCCTGCCCTTTTTCCTCTTCGAATGTTTGCCAAGTCATTAATATAATGATGAAGGAATTGTTGGACTGCAAGTGTTTTCCCCCACAAGTAAATTGTTTAACACATTACATAAAGCAAAATGTAGAAAGAGTGTT
>JADBJO010000738.1:230405-232905 GCA_016801955.1 Conus betulinus
AGATAAGAAAATTTCTTGCAGCTGCTCTGTACGCTGCTCTGTAAGTTGCTGGAATGGTGCTCGGTTACTTATCCTTGGAATGTATCAGTTTATTGTATATATATATATATATATATATATATATATATATATATATATATATATAGAGAGAGAGAGAGAGAGAGAGAGAGAGAGAGAGAGATACAAACTCTAGATTATATCGATTCTCATTATTTCTTACTGTGAAAAATAGCAAGGAGTTGACAAACTCCTCACCACCATCAATAATAAGATTCAAAGTACATTTTAACCAGTAACATGAAAGTGCACTGTCTAAGCGTAACTTATTAAAAGACAACACATTTGATATGAAATCTTACAGTCCATGTTTTCAATAAACCTGACCATAAATGAATCATTTTACATGCAAGTGACATGTTTTATATTGTAGAAAGATATAGACGGAAAGCATTCTAGTGCATGTTTAATATTCCAATCAACATAAGAATGGATAACTTCGAGTCAATGTCGTAAGAGTTTGTCACAACAATCAGGCAAGAGCAGATAGTGCCCCCCCCCCCTCCCCCCCCCCCCCCCCCCCCCCCCAGGTAGAGTCATCACACAGCTCTCAAGGACAACATTTCAAGATGGTCGCTCTTTTAATTGTTCATTCTTTAGGTAAGCAAGAAGAAACTTCTGAAAACGTAGCTCTCTTTCATCTTTTGTCTTTTTTCGTATATAATGTTTAGAGTGTAGAGGAAAGGATTGAGAGCTGAATTGAGTGGTAAAACAAAAATAGCCATGGCAACATTGATTTCTCCTGGAATGATGACACCACTGACTGACAACATACCACATATACCGATAGGAAACCAGCACAGAAAGTCTGACATTGCAATGAACAAAAGACGTCTGGCGATAATGACTTCTTTTGACTTCACACTCACACTGCTTCTGATCCTGGTCTCTGTTCCCTGGTCAGACATAGCAGAAGCTCTTACTGACCAGTAAATCAGACACTGTCCCACAGCTATCAACAGAAAGAGGACCAAGTTGCAGATGATCATGATGCTGAAGGAGTAACTGTGACCAGCAAACTCTGCTCTGGTAACAGGCAACGGAATACAAATACCCTTCTGATGATAGAACTCCCAGTGTGACGTTGCAGGAAGCAGAGGCACAGCCGCTAAGACAAGTCCTAGTATCCATGTGATGATGCAGGCTATGTGAGCTGATGTGGCTCCAAATCGAACCTGACTGAATGGGAGTCGGATCACGAGAAATCGATCTAACGTTATCAAACAGATGAGCAAAGCCGACACCTCAGAAGATAGAAAAGCTGTAAATCCGACAACGCTGCAAACTTCACTCTTCTTCCATTCAGTTTCTCTCCAGACGTACACGCCAGAAAAAACCTTATCAGCAACTCCTATGCAGGATAAGTACACTCCCATCAGAAAGTCAGAAATACAAAGGTGGAGTATAAAGACAGCAAAGCCCACTTTGATCCCTTCTGACAAAAAACACAAACGATAAATTAAACTACATAAGTTTCCACAAACAGCAAGCACAGCAGAGGCTCCAAGGGCCAGACGGTACATGTTTGATTTTAACAAATTCTGGCAAGAAGACAGTTCGTCAGAGGGGGATGAACATTCACCAGTGAACGTGTCTGGTAACACAGCTGAACAACACAGTTTGGTGTTGTCTGCAAACACGTGGGTCAAACTTTTCATATCTTTCATGAAGTCTGGAGTGAAGTCCAGAACAGGACACCCCTGCAGGTCTAGAACACGCAGACTGGGAAACAAGTGTTTGCCCCAAAGAGATCTTATTTCATTTTGAGATAAATCCCAAACTTCTAAGTTTGGTAGCATCAGCGATAAGTCGTCTAGCCTAAGAGAATGGAGTTTGACTCCGGAAAAATTGAAAACTCTCATATAATGCAACCGATGCCTTCTTCTTAGATTAAACATATCTCGGGAAATAGGATTACCTGCCAGATTCAGTCTTTGAAGATAAGGCGTTCTCACAAAAAATCTGAAACTGACATGGATGATCAGATTGCCACTTAAATCCAAGCTGTGAAGATTGGGCAGTTTAAACACAGACACATTGCTCCAACGGCAGCCTTCAGCACCCAGATGGACCAACATGACATGGTCTGCAACATCAGCCTGCTGTATCCCACTCTCCTTGGCGTCCAGGTAGCGCAGAAGTGGGAAAGAGCTGGTGTGGAAAGTGTGTCTACAGATGAAGGTCAGACCATAACACGTACATGACTCAGGACACGTCATGTCACACATCAGTTCATCATCATGCTGTGGACATTGTGGCAGACTGTCACAAAGATGATGCACGTGCACACATGTTGTGTGCGGTCACTACCACGGCATCGGTAGAATCCTGGACACGTGTAAGAACTACACATTTCTTCGTCCTCATGATTTGGACAATCATTGATGTCATTACACCTGACGTAGACAGGTAGACAGTAATCACCACCATGACACTGAAAAAT
>JADBJO010000738.1:240405-250405 GCA_016801955.1 Conus betulinus
TCTCTTTTAAAATGCAGAGAACGGAATGAGAATGAAAACACAAACAAACAAAATTTAATAAACAGATACGTAGACAAAAGTAGCAAGAAAACCAACATCCAAGTTTGAGAAGCTGTCGCAGTGGCCGTTCGAGTAGCCTTTACACCGATCCATATCTTCTCTGTGTTGTGCCGACTAAGTGCACCGGAAACAGCATACTGGAGAAGATCGTTTACGACGCCCCATTCCTGATACGTCTCCAGACTGACGAGAACAGAACCACGTCTACGACAAGCCATGGCAGCATGTTTCCATGGCCTGTAACTCTGTAGTCTTTCAAACAGGTAACACCTTCCTCCAGCTTCTTGCTGTTTATAAAAAAAGAACCATTTGCATGGATACCCATTCCGTACACAGCAAATGTGAAAGTCCTTACCCTTTTATTTTCTTTCTCTCAGACGCAGATAGGAGAGAGGGAGAGGGAAGGAGAGGAGAGGAGAGAGAGAGAGAGAGAGAGAGAGAGAGAGAGAGAGAGAGAGAGAGTATACTCAGAGCTTTCTGCAAACATTCATGACAGTTGTGTATATGTAGATAGATAGATAGATAGATAGATAGATAGATAGATAGATATACAGTGCAGGGTTTGGTTAAGAAAAGAAATACAATACAGGGTTTGCTGAAAAAAAAAGTCAGCAATGAATTAATTATTTAACGAAAAAAAATCACTATATCATTTAATATAAGGAAGATGAGATACAGTGTATGGAATGCAACGTTTTAATATAAATCAAAGCACAATAAAATTCAGGTGTAGCATATGATTATATGAACAATTTTCATGAAATATATCAGCATGCATACTTTAGGGGATGTTTACTTTTAGGGCGGTTATAAGAATCTCCTATGGACCTAAAATGATCCTCACGCAAATTAATATTTTACTTCATGAATTCACAAAATGCTTATAAAAAAAAACATGTTGCACAGTATGTTGATGATGTGGCTGTTCGGATTTGCAAACCTCTACACAAATATACAAACAAAACATTTATTCACCTATTCACCTGCCAGAAGTAGACAAAACAAACTAAACGCATGAAATAAAATGGGCTGTAAATATCAATAACAATTTTGTTTTGTTTTGTTTTCACAAAACATAAACGTCTAACATTTCAAGTGGCTTGTATTGGATGATAACCCTCTTTGTATAATCATACCCTCACATTTTAGGAGTAGAATTGACATAAATAGCCACTTGAAATATTTGATAACCGAACCAGAAAGGACGTATCTTTAAGGAAGCATTGATGAAATTAATCAAATTTACAACAAAAAAAGAAACAGCAATGACGCTAAGATACAGGAACTTTCTCATAGCATTCCATTTCTGTTCCAAAGTTGTTCACTCTTCAGCACCAGGATCGATTCGCATGACAGGCGCCAACTAACTTGTTCCAAGCGTGCAGGAATGTTCTAAGTCAGATTGTAAGTCCAAACGTAGTTGTCAAAGGACTTTATCTACAGAGAGAGAGAGAGAGAGAGAGAGAGAGAGAGAGAGAGAGAGAGAGAGAGAGACAGACAGACAGACAGACAGACAGACAGAAAACAGACAGACAGACAGACAGAGAGACAGAGACATATAGACAGACGGAGACAGAGACGGAGAGACTCGAACCCGAACGTGAACTCGAACATTTAATGACTTATGGCACGGTGGCCTCTGTACCAGGATAAGTCACGTTACAAATCATTTTGAAAAAGGAAGAAGTCATATTGGAAGCAATAATCTGACAACATTCTTACAGACATCAGTGAAGATGTGACAAAAACGTATTTGTTTATCATGCAATGTGCAGACACTCATCTGATACGCTCTGGAGATATTTTCTTTTAACGCATCTCTATGAAGTCTTTAGCACTCAGCTATTTCTTATCATTAGAAAATATTTGTATTTGTACAAGAACCAACCAAGCCGGCGTGTATCAATCGCTTTTTCACCTGTCAAAAATTCTATCAGATACTGGTTTTCAAAATGAGGCGGAATAGTTTCAAAAACATTTGGGAGAATATTGTTTATTGAGACACACAAACAAAATATGTTTTTCATCCCCTATTTCAATCTGTTCATTATAATAATTTGACACACAAAAGCGCCGATGGTTAAATGAACCTTATGTAGACCACATGTGTCAGTAGTGTAGGGACATAGAGCCTCGTCTTCAGATTCAAAGCACTGAGGAATCAGGTCACAAGGAAAGTGTCTGGCCAAGGTGGGCCACACAGATGATGAACAGTTCCACTTTGACCCTGACCCGGGTACCTGTAGCTGCCTTGGCTTCAGCTTACTGGGATGAAATGAAAACCGAGCTCTGAATCCAGAGTTCTGTTCGTAAACACTATGTGTGGAGAGGTGTAATGATAAAAAGTAATCCTGGTCCTGGCTTTCAGCGTTAGCACTATCAGGAAAAACAAATGCTGTGCGTCTTTCACGTTTGTGATGAGAGGGCTCACAACAGAGAGATCCACACTGGCCAGAGAAAGTGTAAAACTTGCGAATCCCTGTAGTAGAATCGAACAAACTGACGAAGATGATGCTGGCAGGTGGTGGTGTTAGAGTGACACAGTCCTGCATCCACGGTAAATACATGGAACTGCCGTCCCAGCTTGTTGTCTGTACATAACCTGCACAGTTTTAGAATAAGTCTTTGTCTTGGACCATCTAGAAAGATAATGTCTGTTCGAGATCACAGCATTTGTTATGGTCTTACAATTGTGTCTGATTTTGATTGTGTGTGTGTGTGTGTGTGTGTGTGTGTGTGTGTGTGTGTGTGTGTGTGTGTGTGTGTGTGTGTGTGTGTGTGACACACAGAGAGAGAGAGAGAGAGAGAGAGAGAGAGAGAGAGAGAGAGAGAGAGAGCATATATGCGATTGTGTTCTTACAGATTGAAAAAAATTCATAATAAGTCTCTCTCTCTCTCTCTCTCTCTCTCTCTCTCTCTCTCTCTCTCTCTCTCTCTCTCTCTCTCTCTCTCTCTCACACACACACACACACACACACACACACACACACACACACACACACACACACACACACACACACACACTCACACAACGACACATCTCCACTGAAATGGGTTTGAATGACATGACAGTGAACCATTATTAATGACCACTGCACTGTACCCTATATAAAGGCAATAGTGAATGAGCTACTAAAACAAGGATTTTCTCATGAAATGGGTGATGCTGCTTTTGTTGTTGCTTCTCAATGATTATCTTCCTTTACTGATGAATGGATACCTTGTGTCGCCTTCGTGATTATCAAGACCGCAACAAAGGAAAGGACGGACCTATAAACTGAGAAAGGAAGGATTCCCACACTGTACCAGTATGAATAAATTACAGTGGTGTCAGAAATGGGGATGCTGAGGGGCACCGCCCCCTCTTCCCTTCCACACTACCCACGAAATCAGGAGAAGCTCCTCCTCCCTCTCATGTTTGAAGCTCCCAAAATATGGAAATCAAGTTATGGAATATCTGCTGCCACCCTCCTTCTCTTGTTCCCCCTCACCTCCCCCCCACCCCTACCATGTTTACAAGAGTTTGGATCACCACCTCCCCTAGCCTCTCCTTCCCTCATCCACCCCACAATCCCACTCCCAATTAAATGAAATTTCGGAAAACTGCACAGATGCTTTTGTCAAATGAAGATCCGCCACCTCTCCCTCCCCTTTGCAGATTATCTTCTGCCAACACTTGATAAAGCTTTAGAGTGCAAACCGCTCGACAGCGTAAAAATATGAGGAGAAATGGCGCAAGCAAAATCACGTTCACAATCATGAAGACGCGAAGAAGGTAGCATTCAAAATGTTGATTATAATCATGTTCTGGAGCCTGCAGCAATAACCAGATGACAATTCTGAAGGTGGAACAGCCGTGGCATCACTGGAGATTCCAGATACTTGGTAATCCGTGTCCCGGTTTGTCTCAGAAGCTGTTATCTGCTGTCTTGGGGGACTCAATGATGAATAATCCAGAGACCCGGATACAACCTGATTCCAACACAACCGCGCACTTTGCCTTCGATGTAGACAGACAACGACAGAGAGAAGACCAGTGACATGCGGTCTTCACTCCACGCCTCTGCTTAGTCTTGCGACATTTTTTTAACATGAAAAGTAAATTACTGATACAAATCGAGAAGCACATTAATCCTAAGACTTAGATAACTAAAGCAAAACAAATAAAAGTAAGATTACACAAGTCGTCTGATCATTCAGTTCAAGACGAGTCAGAACAAGATAGTGCGCAAGGGGATGGACCAAACACTGACAAGTGAAATCTTCGAATTTAAATATGTCACTGAAAAAGTCAATTCGTTCAAATTTTGTCATAGCTTTACTGTCTACCAAAACATTTCCATTATAAAAGCACCATGCATGGAAAAGCGCAGACAAACTCAGTTTTACTCGAACCTGTAAATTCGTTAATAACATTTTCAGTCTCCAAAATCCCCCAAATTTGGAGTGTGGCTGCCCACGTGGCAAAAAACGATCACACACGTAATGTTCTCATCCCCAGCTGATGCATTTGTGCCATAGTGTTCAAGTACTTTGACAGTTCGGATGATTCCTGGAGTCTTTTAGCCAGGCTACGACGACAGCAGCACAGCAGCAGCAGCAACAACAACAACAACAACAACAACAACATTACAACACTCGAAGTAAGGAAATAAACAATGAAGCTCCAGCGTTCAGCATTGTGTAAGTCTGTTTCTTTGGCAAGAAAGTATTTGATTCTGCTTTCATACCTTTTCTTTTATCCCAAACAAGACAGCCGCCGCGTATGACAGCTGTCAAAATTCCATGAACGGCACTGAAGCCCTTGAGATTGATGTCAGACTTTGTATCCATCAGTGCCTTTTCGGGAAGGTTTCCCTGAAATAGTAGTTTCAGTGTTTCCTCCATGAGTCAAAGTGTCCAGAGCAAAGTGCTACAGTTTGCCTTGTAAACCAAATATCAGAACAATAAAGAGTTTCCCCACTACATTCAACAAACATAACGCTGGTTATACAGGGCCATGTAGAGGCAGATTTCAGAGCGCGTGCAGATGATGATGGTGATGATGATGGCGACGACGACGACGACGACGACGACGCCGATGATGATGATGATGATGATGATGATGATGATGACGACGACGACGACGACGATGATGGTGATGATGATGATGATGATGATGATGATGATGATGATGTGTGTGTGTGTGTGTGTGTGTGTGTGTGTGTGTGTGTGTGTGTGTGTGTGTGGAGGGTGTGTGTGTGGAGCTAACTATCCAGGATTCGAACAGGACAATCAGCTTGAGAGTTTTCAACTCCCCATGTGTCCCGTTTCATGGACATTTTAAAGAAACAACGATTAGGTGTGTACAATAAAATTGGTCGCATGACCCTCCTCCTCGGAGGTAGAAAGTCTAAGACATGGATGCTCTGCTCAAGAATTCCATGGTGTGACCAACGAGGATCTCATGTTGAAATTGTGCGCAAATGGGAAAGAAATCTCCAAGCTTGCACAGACGATCGATGAACTTAGATCTGCGGTGTTTCAGTTGCAGACAGAAAATGACCGACTGAAGAAAGAAGTGAGAGACTTGAAAGAGCATGAGGAGGGGCTAAACAGTATGTTGACAGAAGTGAAATGCACGGCCGATAATCGATCGGAAGAACTTTCTGCCTACATTCGTAGGAACAACATCAGAATACTGGGCATCGACGAAGCAGTGGAAGGCAGCAATTCAGAATCAACCAAAGAGTGCGAAAACAAAGTGCTTACCTTGATTCGAGACAAACTGAAGCTTAAGGTGGAACACACGGATATTGAAGCCTGTCACACACTTGGTCCTGCAAAGCAGACAACGGCCAGAAGATTAAACAGTACCAACGGCAAGAAGTCTACACCCAGAGGGATCATCCGCCGGTTCGCGTCCCAAGGAGTACGAGATGCCGTCCTCTGCGCCCGCAGGAATCTACGCGGCTCCAGGGTTGTATTAGTGGAGGATCTGACACCCAGAGCGTTCACTCTTTTCAGTAAAGTGAAAAGTGACACCTCTGTTTGCAGCCAGGCGTGGACTAAAAATGGGAAGGTGATGGTCAAGACACTTGCAGGTAAAGTAATTAACATTACCTCGATCGCAGATCTTGATGGACATAAACGTTATATAGACGTGATATTGGCCCCTGAGCTCGTAAGGACTGATTTATTTGCACCATTTTACGCGTCGTCTGCTACACGAGTTGAATCACTCCGAAAAAGGGAGGAAAGGGAAGGGGAAAAAGGGAGAGAAAGGGGAGGGAAATGCTGTGGAAATGAACTGAAAAATATACCTTTTTTTCTTTTTTTTTCCCACACTTTAGCGAAAGTGTTATGATCACAAGATGTATTATGTGATAACTGCGATAGCCTCTGCTTGGAATTATTCAAAAATGAGTTAGAGCTTCTTCCTGGATGTAATTTACTTCTCCGCGCTCCTTTCATCGTGTTATTGTGCTGGAAAAATTACTAGTGCGATCGTGGCTTGATCAGCATGAGTAAACTGTTTTTTCGAGGTTGTAAGCGGCACTGGGCTGACAGGCGTGCACTTCAAATGCCCAGTCAGTGTGATTGCAACGCCGGTCACATCCTATTACTGTTATTACTTATGTCTGTTCTTATGGGAGTACTGGATACTTGACTACGCTCGTCATTGTTCTTGATATGTGGTGAGGAAGTGGGTTGCAGAGGTCGACCCAGAAATTATGGTAGTGGGATTTCTTGTGGTGGGTAGGTTGTGTGTTTTGTCTGTCCATGTTCGTCTTCGTGAGGAATGTTTGATGTGGGTTCGCTCTCCCAAATATTTGTGCTGTGTGTAGCGTTTCTCACAGTGCTACTGTTTCTCTCATCTGTCATTCTAGCGTTGTTACTGCACTGTTCTGGCTCTTCTGTCAATCTGACATTATGGGGGAAAAAGCTCATTCAGTCTAGGCTTCCATTCATGTGTCGTAGGCTATTGGCTGTAGAAACAAACTGCTGGTTTATGATCTGGCAGGCGATGGTTTCATGTGCATGTAATACTTATATGGATTATGAAACCGGACAGCAGAAAAGATCATTTACCCCATACGTACAGGTTTTTGTGTGTGTGCGTGTGTTATGATTGGGGTATGTTGAAAATGCAGGAGTGGATACATCTTTCCACTAAGATTTTTAGAACATTATCACATAACTCTGACTTGGATTGGATGTACGAGATTATGTTGATCATGTAAGGTTGAATGTATATGTAACTTTTTTTTTAAAAATGGGGAGAAAAAAATGGATTCTTTACAAATCATGAGTTTCAATACGAATGGACTAAATGACTTTCATAAGAGGAAAGATGTGTTTGATTACCTAAGAAAACAAAAGGCACACGTCATATTCTTACAAGAAACCCACATTGAGACAGAGTCTGAAAATTTCATAAGATCATTATGGGGATTTGACTGCATCCTGAATGGAATTGACTCAATAGAAATGGGGGGTGGGTATTTTTTTTTACCAATAAATTTGAATATAAATTACATAGTGTGGTTCGGGATGCACAAGGTTGTTATATCATTCTTGATATTGAAGTATTAGGCAAAAGAATGACACTGGTAAATATCTATGGACCAAGTGAAAATGATACCCCTCAGTTTTCTGAAAACATTATGACAGAAATTGATAAGGTAGGAAATGAGCATGTCATTGTTGGGGGGGACTGGAATGTTGCACTGAATCCTGAGCAAGATACTTTAGATACAGGCAGGTGGGCCGTCGAAGATCACGTCAGACGTTACATTATATAATGGATACATATAATATGGTGGATGTATGGAGGGAGCTGTACCAGATAAGAAACAGTATACATGGCGAAGGATCAGTTTCTTCTCAGCTGGGTAGACTTGACTATTTTTTTTTTTATCTCAAGCCACCTAATGCTTGATATAAAAAATGCTGGAATTAAAACAGGCTATCGTTCAGACCACTCTATAGTTACCCTGGATTTCAAAACAGAAATAAAAAAGAAACATAGAGGTTATTGGAAATTCAATAATTCATTACTGAAAGATAAACAGTACGTGGCTACTTTAAAAAAAAACACTCTGTTAGAAGTTAAAAAACAGTATAGTTTGATGGTATATAATAAAGACAATATTGAAAGTATTCCAAATGAGGACTTACAGTTAAGTATTAGCGATCAGTTATTTTTGAAAATGTTACTCCTGGAAATAAGAGGTAAATCAATATCCTAGGCTGTGTGTATAAAAAGAAAAAAACAGAAAAAAAAAAAAAAGAAAGAAAAAAAAAGCATAGAGGAGGCACTAATAAAGGAAATATCTGAAATAGAATCAGAGATGGCAGAGAATAGATGTGAAACTATTGTAAATGAGCTTGAAAGGAAGAAAAACGTGTTGGAAACCCTCCGAAAAAAGAAAGTGGCATGATTGTAAGGTCTAAAGCAAAATGGATACGAGAAGGTGGGGAAAAAAAAAAAAACTCAAAATACTTTTGTGGATTGGAAAAAAGGCACTTTGTTGATAAATGTATGTATAATTTAGAAGACGATATAGGAGAAACAATTACAGAACACAGTGCAATTAAGAATTAGGTTAAATTATTTTATGAAAATTTATACAAATCCAAAGAAATGAGCTTTTAAATATTGACCTAACAACAGTAATAGATGGGCCTAAGTTAACAGCAGAAGCAAGTTTGTCAATTGAGGGTGCCATTTCAGTTGGAGAGGCCCTCGTAGCTCTTAAAAACATGGAGAATGACAAAAGCCCCGGCTCAGACGGTTTTAGCCTAGAATTCTTTAAATTCTTTGGGTCTGACCTTGGCACCTTCTTGGTGCGTTCTGTCAATGATGGCTTCAGGAATGGTCAAATGTCAGTTACGCAGAGAAGAGGTATAATAGCCTGTATCCCAAAAGAGGGTAAGCCAAAAAAATATGTTAAAAACTGGCGGCCAATTACTCTCTTCTCAACACTTCGTACAAAATTGCTTCAGCTTGCATTGCACAAAGGTTTAAGTCAGTCCTGCCAGATATCATTCATGAAAGTCAGAAGGGAGTTTTGCCAGGACGGTATATTGGTGAAAATATTCGTCTTATGTACGATATTCTTCATTACACAGAATCTAACGATATTCCAGGATTGTTGCTCAACATAGACTCTGAAAAAGCCTTTGACAGTATAGCATGGTCTTTCTTACAGAAAGTGTTAGATTTTTTGGCTTTGGACCAGAAATGAAGAAATGGATACAAACATTCTATAATAATACTTCAGCATGTGTGACAGTTAATGGGGATTATACAAGTTGGTTCAGTGTTGAAAGAGGAGTTCGTAAGGGAGATCCGTGTTCACCATATTTATACTTGATCTGTGCTGAAATAATGTCATTGTTAATTAGAACAAATGAAGACATTAAGGGTATTAAGTTGACAGCAGCAGTAGATATCATTTTATCACAGTTTGCTGATGACACAACAATTTTTCTGGATAGAACCGAAAAATCATTTAACCAATGTATCCACATTTTGAACTATTTCACACAAATCAGGTTTAAAAGTAAATTTAGACAAAACTCAGGCGGTTTGGATAGGGAGCCGAAAGAGCTCAAGACTGAAATACATGCCTCATATGCAACTTGAGTGGAATCCACCAGTGCTTAAAGTTCTTGGAATTATCTTCTCAGTAAATATCAATGACATAGTCCCTCTCAACCATAAAAAAACTGGTAGAGATTCAGCGTTTGCTATCATCATGGTCTAGGAGGCAACTGTCGCCTCTTGGTAAAATTACTGTAATAAAAACCTTAGCTATCTCTAAAATTGTACATCACTTGACAAATCTACCTGACCCAACTGATTACTTTCTTAGTGAACTGAACAACTATTTTTTATACATTTCTATGGGATGGAAAAGGCAACAAGCTCAGTAAGTCATATGTTTGTTCAGAG
>JADBJO010000738.1:257905-285405 GCA_016801955.1 Conus betulinus
TGATCTGCAACCGCATTGATCTCCAAACCTGTAACGGAGGAAAATGATCAATTCCTTAATTATAACAATAGTTACTTTGATAACGTGAACAGAATAACATCGAAACTGCGGTGGTGGCGCATGTATAACCTAGAAGATAAAGCATGACATCATGACACTGATTATTGTATATAGTAAATAAACATATTAAAAATGGATATATCTTCTGTAGGGACCTACCTCAGGTTATACCCTGCTAGTCCAACAGAGAGGCCTGGCGAGCGTGGTGTTAATCACTCGTTCCGAGGTCCTAAGAAACTCTTTGTTGTAGTGTACACAAGACAGACTCGACAGATGACAAGTACGTAGATGATACAGATGACTCTTCTATCTCTCTTTCGATTATTTCTCCTTTACTCAACTTCGCCTGGGGATCTCCCAGTATAGCGTGATGGCTTGAAGGTGATGTTCGACGATGGAAAACTAAATATAAACAGCAACTCCACAAAGCGTACACAAAAGCGATGTCCTGCTCAGACTGAAGAACGACGACTCCCCCCGACCGTTTTGGGACTCCTAGCAACGGATCCGTATCCAACACATTTTGCCCACAAGCTCTTTGGGGTCCAAAATTGTTCAGATTTTATTTCTGTTTCTATGCAAAAAAATGTGCTTTTCCTTTTATTTTAAAACGATGAAGATTGCGAAATTTGACCAAAACTGCAATTTATAAAACATATTTAATTTAGAATTTCGCATTGGTACTGACACAATGATGCGCGTTTCAAAGATGCTACGTAATTTTGGTTAATGACGTTTCATTGCTAGAGCAACGCAGAATGCGATGGCACTGGTCTGTGCTTTTGTTAGTGTGTGGGGTACGTCAAATAAAAACAATAATAATAATAATAATAATAATAATAATAATTTGTGTTACAAATAAACCCCCCCCCCCCCCTTTTTTTTTTTTTTTTTTTTAAAGATAAAACTGGAGTTCGCCTTATTTTTATCTCCAGAACAAATTCATTTTCATTTAGACGTCTGCTACGCAACAGCGATGTCGTCACCAACAGGTGACGTACAACGTAAACAACGCTATCTTCAAAGGTATCTTCCGCCTTGCTAATCTTGGCCGAACAAAATCTCCAATTGATATTTTGAGAGAGCACGTCATTCACGACGTTTTACGCCGCGACTCCTTGTCGTCATTGATGTATGACGCACAATGTAAACACTCCTGACTTCAGACATCCTTGATCTGGACCATATTAAATGGAACACGGGGATGAAAGTCTTACAAGAATATAATAATACTCTTTTGCTTTCTCACGCTGGTGTAAAGCCAGGGGAACATGGTGCCCAAGTTCACAAAACAATCCACACAGACGATGAGTAGATCCTCCATGATCTATCATAACGCGCCATTCTGATAAAAAGCGAACTGGCTGCTATGATGGGCAGCAAGAAAACCGAAGTCACCTCGACTCCAAAAATAAGCGAGGTATGTTCCTCAAAAAACCTGTGCAGCCTCCCTGCTACGCGACCATGGCATCCAATATGATACTGAGAGACTGATAAAAATAAGGTGATCCCCAGTTTTATCTATTGAAAAAGGGGGTGGGGGTATTTGTAACACATTTTTTTTTTTTTTTTTTAATTTGACGTACCCCACACACTAACAAAAGCATAGCAGAGACTGACTTGAAAGTGCACCAGGGAAAGAGGTGTATGAGGGAGAGAAGACAGTGCAGATCGACAGATCATAAAACGCGAAGCAAATCATCCCAGGATGAAAACCACAGTGGATCGATTAGTGCTTCAGTCGACTCTCCTTCTACCCAGACCCAGAGTGTTGTGAATCAGCAAACTCAGGAACCAGGGGCAAGGAAGCCGAGAATTCTGTGGCCTGCTGCCAACGAGAAGGCAAAGTACAAGGCACTGGAAGGAAAGTCCAGAAGAAACTGAAAAGAAGCCGAGGAGAAGTCCAGCACAACTGACGCCAAAGAGATGTGGGTGAGTTTGCAAAGATCATCTACTAGTCAGCAATCGAAGAGTTTGGCAACGGTGAGGGAAAGAAGAAAGCACCAGCGAAGAAAGGGTGGCT
Source organism: Conus betulinus (assembly GCA_016801955.1). NCBI lineage: Eukaryota > Metazoa > Mollusca > Gastropoda > Neogastropoda > Conidae > Conus > Conus betulinus. Next base: position 259,989 of record JADBJO010000738.1, read on the forward strand.
AGCAGAAGGCAGAGAGTGCCAGCAGAACTAAGAAAACTAACGAAACAGAAACGAGACCTGAAGAAGCAGAGAAAAAGTGCACCACCAGAAGAGGAAGAAGGCCTGAAAACCTTGTTTGAAGACCTAAAGAAAAAAGAGCAGAGACATGCAGAGGCAAGACAGAAGGTGTGCTAGAAGAAAAGAAAGCAGAAGAGCATGTGAGCAATTTCTGAAGAATCCATATGAAGCAGCTAAGAAATTGTTCGTAGAGGCACAGAGTAGGAAGTTGAAGTGCACGAAAGAGGAGCTAGACACTCATGTTAAACAGACGTAGAGCGATCCAGAAAGGTAAGAACCACTGCCAGACATGAGAGACCTCAAGCGTCCAACTGTCCTTGGCGTGAGCTTCCAGCTTGGACCATTCAGAAAGAAGTGAATGAGTTTGTCAGAAAAGCAAGAGCCAAAAGTGCACCTGGAGGAGACGGCGTGTCCTACAAGGTGTTCAAGTACTGTGACAAGCTAAGGCATATCCTTTTCACGATGCTGAGTGAGTTGTGGGACGACAAGGAGCTTGTCGAAGATTTGTGCAGAGCTGAAGGTGTGTACCTACCAAAGGAACAAAATGCAGAGAACATAGGGCAGATTCGACCTATCTCCATCATCAACCTGGCGTGCAAGATCTTCATGGGAATACTTGCGAAAAGGACCGTGGCTAATTGCAAAGCAACGGCTGTATGGATGAGAGCGTGCAGAAAGCCGTATACCAGGGATCCCAGGATGCATTGAACATGCTTTTTCTCCATTTCGGATGCAATCCAGGAGACCAAGAAAACCAAAGAAAGCCTAAATGTGGCCTGGATGGAACTGGCGAATGTCTACGGATCAGTACCCCATGAACTGCTGATGAAAGCAATGGAGTTCTTTTACATCCCACACGAAGTGCAAGGCATCATGAGAGAGTATTACGGCAACTTCCAGATGCGATTCTGAACCGAAGACTTCACAACTGAGTGGCACCGAATGGAGATTGGGATTACAGCTGGCTGCATTATATCTGTCATCTGGCTGGTGATGGAGATACTACTGCGACCTGCAGACTGTTCTGAGGAAATAGCAAAGGTAAGATCACTGAAGAAAGCCTTCATGGATGATGTGACCCTACTGAAAAGAGAAGTGGACACAATGCAGAATGTTTGACCCGGCTGGGTGAGCTGATCACTTGGTCCAGGATGAAGTTCAAAGCCAAGAAATCTAGAAGCCTGACTTTTCACAAAGGGAAGCAGAAGCAACAGAAGTTCACAACTGCAGGGGAACAGATGCCTACAGTAAATATGAAACTGTGAAAAGTTTGGGGCGGTGGTACGCAGGAACCTTGTCTGACAGGAGCCGAGGTGTGGCGATCATGAGGCAGGCTGAAGATGTGCTGAAAGTGATTGACCAGACAAAACTGCCAGGAAAGCATAAGATATGGTGTCTACAGTTTGCCCTCTACCACGACTGACATGGCCGCTGACAATGTACAAAGTCGCCTTGTCGAGAGTTGAGATGATTGAGAGAACTTGCAATATCTACATCAGGAAGTGGCTTGGGGCCTCGCACAATCAACACATTAGCCCTGTACAGACAGAAAGGTGCGCTGCAGCTACCCCTCACATCCATCATGGAGATCTACAAGGCAGGAAAGTTCAGGACAGTGATGATGCTGAGGGAGTCAAGGGACCAAGAGATCAGTGGCAAGCCACCGGATGTCAAAACAGCAAGAAAGTGGAAGACAGAAGATGCAACCGACGAGATCATCTCTTCATTGGAACATGGCAACATTGTTGGGCCAGCACAGACTGACAGGTTGGGGCTTGGCAACAGTGACTTCAGACCTTTCAGGAAAATGTCTCAATAGGACAGAAGAACAGCTGCAACAGGGCAGGTACAAAAGAGTGAGGCTGATAAGCGAGAGGTTCATCTCATCCAGTGTGCCTAGCAAGGACAGGTGACCAGATGGGAAGAATATGTAGTTGAAAGACAGATTGGGTGGAGTGAGATCTGGAAGTGGAACACATCAAGAGTCAGCTTTCGTCTCTGGTCACCCTGACGTTCTTCTGCTTCACCAGTGAACCTAGTCAGATGGAAGGTCCAGGGAAGATGACAAGGGTAGGTGCGGCTAACAAGGAACCATGAAGCACATCCTCTCAAACTGCCACCTGACTCTGAACAGATACACCTGAGACACACAACGAGGTGCTCAAAGTGTTCACCAAGATGGTGAAGGAGCAGGCGGAAGGGGGAAAATACTCTCCTGGGCCCCAGAAACACGGACTGAGCAAGATCGAGTTTGTGCCACAAGGAGGCAAGGTTCCTGACAGAAAGAAGGCGAGTGAAGCCACAGAAGGTCAGAGCGGTGGTCAATGGGAGGTAGCAGCAGATCTAGAGGGCTGCAAGAGATTCTTCCCCATCCCAACAATGAATCTGCCAGATCTCTGGTTATATGGAGTGAGGAAGAGAGAGAGAGGTGCACCTGGTGGAACTCACTGTGCCTCACGAAGACAATATCAGTGAGGCACACGAGCGGAAAGAAAATCGCTATGAGACTCTTGTTGAAGATTGCTAGGAGGCGGGATGGAAAGCAACCCATTTCCCAATCGAAGTTGGCTGCAGAGGTTTCATCGCAACTAGCGTCAGAAAGTGGATGAGAGTGGCTGGACTTGGTCTGAAGAAAGGGAATGCCATGACAATAGCCCTACAGGAGACTGTTGAGAAAGCAAGTCATTGGATCTGGCTGAAGAGAGAGGACACAAGCTGGTGCTTGTCCTGACAGTTGACAGAAAAGGCATACAGTCAAACTGGCAAGGAGACCTCACATCGGTGAGGGGGCTTGGTGCATCATTATTGCTGTTTAGAGGAAGAGCCCGAAACAGCGACGCACTCTCTCTGATGATCTCCACGCCAGAGTCTGGCCTACGGAGCTTTTGACTGTCACGCAGCACAGGTAGCTGTTTTCGTCCATCTATACACACGATGCTACGATTGGCATCCAAAAACCATAAATGAGTGATCACACACACTCGCTACATGCTATGATAGGCACAACCCCCCCAAAAAAAATGCTGGGCAGAATCCAGTCAGGCCTCATCTGAATGATTCCCCATCCACCAAGTAGCCAATTATACTCGATGTGTCATTCCCATCGTTTGTTGCATCCTCGATACAACAATCCACAGACGACTCCCCGAGTCACAAGAATAAACAAAATGTCCTCAGCATACCATACACGTGCCCAAAATAATAGTAAGTTAGATAACCAGAGTCATTAGTCACTATTTGATAGCAGCTTTATGATGGAAGCCATTAGCGCATAACCGGCTAATAAGCCTTTTAATTACCACACAGCCTTGATGAGCTGTTTAAACATCATCCTGCATTGGGATGCACTGTTAATAGGCATTAAATAAAAGAACAAATCATAAACTTCTCTCATACACAATAGCACTGCAAGAGACCATTGTCTCTAAATGACAATCTTACAGACAGACAACAGATTGAACTCAACACAGCTTCTTTTGTTGACAGGGGATTTCGTTAGATGTGTGACATATAATCAGCACCTATGTTTTACTCTCCTGGGATTTCTCTGAGAGTAAAAGAATATTGTTGGAGTTGAAGCGCCCATCGCATGAGTCGACCATTATCAGTCTTTGAGCGTTTCAAGTACTCCAGTGGACAATGGTCTGTCTCCAGCATGAAATGAGCCCATACAGGCATGGCTCGTATTTTTTAACAGCCCACAAGATGCCCAAAAATTCCTTCTCAATGGTGGAGTAATTGATCCCTGCACCACTTAGCTTTTTGCTGACAAAAGCAACAGGTCTCAAATCCCCATCCTTTTCCTGGAGCAGGGCGGCTCCGAGGCCTTTCTCTGAGGCATCTGTCCTCAGCACAAACTCTTTGTCTGTATCGGGTGTTATCAGTACAGGCTTTTCCGCGAATTTCTGTTTCAGCGTCGCGAAAGCTTGCTCACATTCGTCGGTCCAGCGCGATATTGTCTGGCTGGCCTTTCTTTGTAGTGTCGGTCAGTGGATTAGCAATCTTAGCGATTTTGGAATGGACTTCCTATAATAACCAGCTAATCCCAGAAATGCTCTCACTTGTTTCCTTGTCTTGGGTCTTTCCGCATTCTGCAACTTTTCAATCTTGTCCATTTCTGGTTTAATCAACCCATGGCCCACTTCATGTCCAAGGAACGACAATTCCTGCACGTTTGTCCGCAGAGGAATTCTTAGTTGAGGACAAGAGCAATAACCTCTGACCGCCTATCGGTCGCAAAAGGGGAAGGGATGAAATGGCTGCAGTTTGTTTAAACAGCGCACATCTACCGACAGCTGTCAGTTTCCTCGTGCTAACCTGCCACAAGCTTTCCTCCCTAAGCGTAATGTGATACTAGCTGTCTGGATGATAGTGTGCTGAAAACAGGATGCTGTGTTTCTTCATTAATACTTTCCGCCAGAATGCAACGAACAGTGGTCGATTGATGTCACTGTATTGTGGGGGGTCTCTGACTGACAGAACGATACCAAACACGAATGCATCTTCTTTCATACGCATTGCTGACAAGCACCATAAATATTTGCGAACAAAAAAAACGAAAAACAGCCTAACGAACACACATGAATTGAAATTTGAACTCAGTGGAGAGCATGCATTCCTGAATCTATCACGTTCAGCCTGGTGCATGTTGGACATGCATATACTTCCTTTACAACTGACAGAAAATTATTCACGGGACTCCTACCTAACAGCCGGTACTAGGCCTAAATAAACCGAGTTGGCACTGGTCAGCTTCACTGGGAACACGGCGGGGTTTTCCCTACCACGGTCTAGGCGTGTTTATCTGCGTGCTCTACATGCTTGTGAAGCATGCTGAAACTGATTCTATCACAGCCACACCATGCTTTTAGTAAAGCAAGATTTTAGCATGCACACACACACACACACACACACACACACACACACACACACACACACACACATTGATAGAAACCCACACACCAACAACAGCGGTATATAAACAGATGGATAACACACACACACACACACACACACACACACACACACACACATGACAAAAACAACAGCATCTCTCTCTCTCTCTCTCTCTCTCTCTCTCTCTCTCTCTCTCTCTCTCTCTCTCTCTCTCTCTCTCTATCTATCTATCTATCTATCTATCTCAGTTGTAACTCGCTTAATCAATTAATTGGTTTTAATTGAGAAGAGAAAAAGATTTAACCGGGAATGCTTGTCACCTCTTACCATTCGGATTTTGTTGAATTTGAATTTTCCAATTGAGGGAAGTATGTCTGGTTTTACGGGGAGACATAGGCCATGTGTTTTTCCATTATCACCTGCAGTTTTGATTCCTGTGTGAAAGCACAGATCAGACTGATCTAAACATTCTTGAGCAGATCTTTTGACGGGTTGGCTTTTCTTTGTTTCCCAACGGACAAGAAGGCCGGCTGATTGAAGGAATCGACACGATGTACACTGACTCAAAGAAAGATCTGGATCGAAAATTGTCCAGATTTCTGACATTCTATGTCACGAGCAGCATTTTCTTTTGTAGTATAACATTGAGAATGTGCTGATATGTCTCTTTTTTTTTTTTTTTTGTCAGTTTATGGTAACATTTAATGCAGATACACTTAGACTGTTTGCCTTCTTCATCACCAGAAATATCTAGACTGAAATACTGCAACAAATCATTGGAGAAGATGACACAAAGTCTAGCGTTTAATCCTTTTTCTTCTACCTTTCTGAGCACACGAATATTGCACATACGGAAAAACAATCTACACATCTTTTGTGTTCACTGAAGTTGTGTTCAAAAACGCCTCCACCATTGTGGAGCTACAAACACGCAGGTGTACGCATGTACAAAAAATCGGAATGAAGAAGGCCTACATGCAAGCAACAAGACTAGCCAATGCAGGGTCAGTCACACACACACACACACACACACACACACACACACACACACACACACACACACACACACACACACGTGTACACACACACACACACACACACACACACACACACACACACACACACACACAGTTTCTTTTCAGCTCCGCGATCGCATTTAAAGAAACTTCAAAGAATTGACAGTAAAGCTGTAAAGTTGGCCCTGGGTGTACCTGTGCACACTAAGTCCTCTGAAGTTTATAAGATAGCAGGCCTTTTGCGACTTGATGAAGAAAGGAAAATAAGTTCTGTAAAATTTGTAGTGAGACGGATTGCCGTGGACGACCTTGAAGAGTTAAATACACGATCCGACATTGATTTTTCGATAAATGCACAGAAAAATTCAAATTTAGAGACGCTTCGTTCATATGTTTCAGACGTTTTTAATTCATCAAAGATTAACCCACACGAGGTAGCGCCTCGCGTACTGGTTCCCGCCGGTACCCCCCCCTTGGGAACTAACGGAACGGAAGTAAAAGTAACATTTTTTTCTTCTGATCTAAATAAAGCGATGTCGCCGCATGTGTTAGCAGCATCTGTCAAAATTGACATGGAAGAAAGTTTACTAACTATTTGAAAGTATACACTGACGGCTCAGTTTCTGATGATGGTAGTGCGGGATCTGGCTTTGTAATTCCAGATTACAAAGCTGAAAAAATCATATTATTTAGGTAAGGGTCATTCCATATTTACAGCTGAACTTGTTGCTGTCCTGATGGCATTAAATTATTTAATTTCCTTGCCAGTCACAATATTAATATCCTGTTTTGTGTTGATTCACAGTCAGTATTAAAAAGTTTGCATTGTTTTGAAAATACACAGAGAGAGGAATTATTATTTGAGATTAAGTACTGTTGCACTGTCTTTACATGAAAGGTACTAATGTTGTATTTTCGTGGGTTCCATCGCACACCTCCTTCATTTTTAACGATCAAGCAGATAGAGCAGCAAAAAGGGGAGCAAAAAATATATTAGGTAGTATTAAGGTTGACTGTCCTTTGTCACACAAGAAATTAGTCATATAATCGAAAGGGATTTCTGGAGTCAATACAGTTCCTCATCAAAACCTCGTCAGCAAACTCTGTCAAACTTTGTGTCGATTAGCCGACCGGTTTCAAGCCTGGCTTTTAGACTTTTATGTAATTCCCTACGAACCAAGTATTGCCAGACTGTTAAGTGTGTATGTCGTGGGGATCTTTCAGTTCAACATGTGATTTTTGATTGTGAACTAACGAAACCCTTTTTGAATGATGGTGTTATACCAAGTGCTGACACTGGGCATGTTAATGTGTTTGACTTTTTAGATTCGTTGCCAGTTGTTTTTCTCTTGTTAAATTAACGAGACACCTTTTGGAAAGTCCATTAAGGAACATTTTATAATCATAATCGTAAGTTAGATTACTTTAGTTATTTTTCTCTAATTTTTCATAGTTACTGTCCTATAATTCATCTATCCTTTATTTTTGTTCTATGTAACCACATCGTCCTCTTCTCTTCTTTTATGATAATAGTCTAAAATTGTAAACACTATGTTATTTAGACGTCTGCAATCACCTATATGTGTGACGCCCTGGTGTATCTTTCATGCGCGATTTTCTTATTTTCCGTGGCGATTTTACATGTCTGCTCAATTTTGTTTCTCAGATCTACCACATACTCAGCAGTAGTTCTGATCTCTGGATTCTTTTGGTCTTGCGTCCACGCCCTTTTCAGGATCTCTAGTGGACCTCTCACCATACTACCCCATACAGCAGTTTCAAATGTACTGAAGTGAGTGAAGTCCTGTGGCACTTCCCTATAAGCAAAGAGCATAGCTGGTAGAAGAGTGTCCCATTCTGTGGGCTGCTCAATGCAAAGACGCTGAATCGTGCCCTTCAGCGTGCTGTTGAAATTCTCAACCAGACCATAGCCCTGAGCGTGGTACAGAGTCGTTGTCACCCCTGTTATGCTCAAGAGCTGATAGTTCTCTCTCATGAGATCTGAGGTGAACTGAGTGCCTCAATCACTTATGATCTTTTCTAGTATGCCAAGCCTCCTTCACATTCATATAGAGCCTCAGCCAGTGACCATCTCAACTGTTGGTATGGCCATTGCCTCAGCATACTTAGTTGCATAGTCAATCATTGTGAGAATGTACCGATTCCTATTAGTGCTAGTGGGATTGATAGGTCCGATGATGTCAATCGTGACCTGCTTGAACGGAGCTGACACTGTAGGTACTTCCTGTAAGAATGCCTTTTTCAGCTTGCCCTTAGACTTGCAGCGCTGGCAAGCATCACAAGATAGGCAGAATCTCCTCACATCACCATCAATGCCTGGCCAGTAGAACAAACTGATGATTCTTTCTTTGGTCTTTCCTGCATACAGGTGAGTGGACATGGGTGGGTCGTGTGCCATTTCAATTATTGCCTGTCTGTAGGCACTGGGTACAATCACCTGATTGAAGTTCTTTGTTTCATTTTGGAAATGGCGGAACAAAATTCCGTGCTTGGTATGATAGTAGCTGGTGCCATTATTCCTCACCTGAGCGCAAGGCTTGCCTGAAGCTTGCTGCCTCGGCACTCTTAAGGAGGGGCCTTTCAGCTGCTCCTCTTTTAACTGCTGGGAGGTAACTTTGGCAAAGACAGGTTGTCTTACTTTGATAGGAGGGTGTCCCTTTCCTTCAGTACTGGTACTGGGTTGGTTACCCTCTGCCATCGGCTCCTCGTCTGTGGCTGGTTTCACAATAGGTGCGACTGTCTCGATGGCGCTCCTCACCTGTGTGTCCTTAACTGCTTCCTTGTCCTTATCCGCAGTTGTAGGTTTGAGTTCCACGCTGACTTCCTGAGTTACCTGCACTTTCTCTTTGCTGGTCATGTTCCCAAATCAAAACTGGAACTGGCGCATCCTCAGCAACCAAAACTTCAATCTGTCCACTGAAATGTGGAGTCTTTGCACAATGGCAGTAGGCAGTCTGCCTTTGGTGTTCTTAGCATATATGACTGTTTTGTACAGCCCAGTATATAGCATGATCTAGGGACTAGAGTCTTGATCACCTGGTTTGCATAGCCCCGGTATCACGCATGCCCCTGGCCTGTTTTCCTTCTATCCAGACTGTACAGTAGTACTGGTCATTCTGTTCTGGAATGAGCTTGAGTGAAAGCTTGGATATTCTCTGGTTTAACTTCTTCACCCAAAAGCACCGATACCCTTTCGCGTCTGGCGCTGGGATAGTCTTTTCTGATAACACGGCCCTCCACATCCAAAAAACCCTTGCTCAAGCCTCTCAGCTGAAAGGTAGCAGGTCCCCTGAAAACTTTTCTGTTGATATTAGGGTTTTGACTGGGCTGTTGTTGCTTTGGCAGAATATGCACTTTATCTCGTGCAGGACGTGCGTCCAACAGTTTGCCATTAACCATTCTTCTTTCCGCCATCCCTGTGTCATCAAAGAGATCAGCAGCTTCGATTACACCATCTTTGGTGTTGGGTATACGTTCCCTTATGAACCTAGCTTTCTCCATGCTCTGTGTCTCGAGGAACTTCCCCATGATTAGGGCTTGTTTGAGATCTTGTTCGTCTTTGTTGGAGAGCTCGATCCATCGTTTTAGTAAGTGGTCTAGCCTGACGTAGCTGGATGGTTGGGTCTTGTGGTTATTAGTGGGACAAACGTTGGAGGCAAGGACTTTGCAGCCATATGAACTGGGATGTAGTCTGTCTTGGTACATGGTTTTCTTTAGCGCCCCAGATCTGGCGAGGAAAGAGGGTGTGTTATCTAAGTAACTGATCCCCTCTTGACGGCAGGAGAGCCGAAGATTGGCCGTGGATCGTGACGCCATGTCCTTAAGAGGGTGTTGGCCAAGGGGAGGAAGAATGGAGGAGGCCTGCAGTGAAGCGCTGGGAACGCTTCCCTGAGTAGGTGGATTAACTCAACTCAGTCTGCTACAGGCACTGGCTTTTCGTCACAGCTGTTGATCCCCACATGGAAAGTGACCTGTTGGATGTGGGGTGATGGGGGTCGTGATGACAGCCATTGACATAGTTGATGGACTGTCAGGCCAGGCATAGGCAGATGTTTCACCCTGTAGCATTCTGTTGAGATTGCTTCTCATCTACCCCCTTTAACACAGAGTCACCTAATAGCAGCATGTTACAATTATCTGGGATTGTCTTTTGTCGTAGGATAGCTAGAGGAGGTGGGGGATGTGGATTCTGTTTGTTGATGGCAGTGGGGATTTCTGTCACTGTGTTTGTGTGTGGTTTGTTCTTGTTGTGTAGAGATTTTGTTGATGGAACAGAAGAACCAGTGTTTTGTTCTGTAGAACTGTCTGACAGCACGCTGTACGTGTTTGATGTTTCCACAGCATACTCAGTCTGTGTAGATGATGTAGTTGATGTGTCACTGTGTGTCTGGATGTTTGGGTGTCTGATTGTTGTGTTTGATTGATTGGTTTGAGGGCGTGCACTCGTTTCCTAATGTCATTATTGATGTTGTTTTGACCGTCTTTGAGTGATTGCAGTTTGCTCGTGCTGTCTTTCATCTGGCGCTGTAGATGCTGAGAGCTGGCACTCTGGGGGGTGAGTGTGTTGACAGAATGGGTAGCAGACAGAGGGTCAGTACTGGTGGGGGAGGGTGACAACATATGCTGTTCTAAAACACACGGGATGGGCGTAGGAGGATCTAATGGGGGGTCAGTATTTTGCTGGGTGGAGGAAGGGACTGAGGAATGAGCAACGTCAACAGGGGATGAAGGGTTGTTGATGGTTGGAGACTGGAGGAATGCAGGTGGCGATTCCATGCTGCCTGGAGCGGAAGAGGGAGGGAGTGTGGCATTGGGCGTGTTGGAGCTGACAGGCATGGGGATTCCTGAGTTAGTGAGGGGTGAGATAGTGGGGGTGGAGGGATTGAATCACGTGACTTGAGCGATGTTTCCACAGCATCATTTGTCTGTGCATCACAGATGATCAGTAGAGTCGGAGGGAGGAAGGAGTCTGTGACATTGTCAAGGGCATTCGCAATTGACAATGTCGTAACATCTGGTGTACACAAATGGGACACATTTCTTTGAGTTTATCAAACTCCTGCTGTACCCATTCTTGACATACATGTCCTTGTACTAAGATTTTGTCCGTTCACTGTTCAAAAAACAGTTTCTTTGAGTTTATCAAACTCCTGCTGTACCCATTCTTGACACACATGTCCTTGTACTAAGATTTTGTCCGTTCACTGTTCAAAACAATTTGAATGGATGAATGCCACAACTCACTGGGCAGTGGGGTGACAAAGCTCGGCGCCAAATCCAAAAGGGCTTTGTTGTTCTTGTTGTATTCCTTCAATACACTTGAGGTGGATGGTGGACGATATTTACACAATACCTTTCACACAACACATATCTCCATACAGGCAGGTGGGGTGTGTGGGGAGAATCGAACGTCACTTGGCAGGGGTCTTTGGTGAGCTTGATGGTCTCGTTGATTAGATATTTGGCGCTCATAGAGCGCGTGGTGAGAGGCATTTTTGATCTGTGTTACGTGCATTTGTGGCATCTGTGGTATTTGTCCAACAAAGAAAAAGAAGGAGAAGAAAAGCAGAAACTCACACTTACAGATGTACATAGAAAACACATAATGCTGGCCGCTGCAATGTGTGCCATGGCATTTAGCCGTCACAGCACACCCGCCACATCTTTTCTTGTGAGGAGAGCCTTTTCCGGACACTGCAGCGTAACAGGATTAGCACTGCACATATTTCATTTCACTCTGTCCCAAGCCAGAGGATCGTTTCCTCCGTGGAAACCAACTGGCGCCACAAATGAGGCCACGTATCTGGCCACACCGTGGGGGAGAGAGAGGTCGGAGGATTAGCGTCTCAACATCGTGACACTGGGCCAGTTTGGTCGGTGGCCTAGCACAGCTCTGGAGAGGGGTTCTGATGTATGACTTTACACATACAACCCCAAAAATAATCAACACCACCGTCCAGCGCAGGAATCCTTTTTTACACACACATCGTGTAAGCAGTCACACACCTCTTTGTGAAATTACACACATGAAGCACGTGAATTACACGCACAGAAACTGATTTTATTGCAGAGCAGTGAACACGTCCGAACAGGTCGGCGGCAGCAGAGAGAGAGAGAGAGAGAGAGAGAGAGAGAGAGAGTTATATGAAACTGGCGTGCGAGAACACACACACACGCACGCACGCACGCACGCGCGCGCGCGCGCACACACACACACACACACACACACACACACACACACACACACACACACACACACTTTTTATCATGGTAATGATACTACTGATGATGATCATGTTCATAATGTGGAGGAGGAAGAGGGGGAGAAGGAGGATGTTGGCGGTGGTGGTGGTGGTGGTGGTGGTGGTGATGTTGTTTGCGGTGCTGGAGGATGGCTGAATTCGTTGTGACTATCATTACTATCATCTGCTGGAGCATTACTGGCAGCAATAGCAACAGCAGCAGCAGCAGCAGCAATAGCAACATTAGCAGGCTAATTATCTTCTCAGTTAAATTGCTTGATTTGAAGACTGCTGACAACATGTGTTGAAGGACTAAGCACACATGGTGGTCGGCGACAATGTATGCTGGTGACAAAATGTGCTGGTGACACTGTGTCCCATGGACGTCAGCACATATTGTCGTCAGCGACAATCTAAGCTCTGGGAATGTATGTCCTACGTCAAGGCGTGTTGCTCTCACTCACTGGAAATAGAACAACCTCACATCTCGCGGTACACTTATCACTTTGAGTACATAGCAAAATCAATTGAATGACTGGCCGACTAGGGGAAAACGTGCACAGTGTTTTTCAACAGTGCCCCGTTTTCTACCCGACCTGTCTATTCACTGATAGAGATTACTGTCATTTGAAATGTGTATTTACCTGTCGAAATATGACGCGATGTTATCATAGTCATTATCACTATCATGCTATATCATTATTGTTTGTGATTGTTGTTGTTGTTGTCAATGTTGTTGTTGTTGTTGATGATGATGATGATGATGATGATGATGATGATGATGATGATGACGATGATGATAATGATGATGATGATGATGATGGTGATGATGATGATGATGATAGTTTATTGTAATTTAGTCCCCTGCAGATTCATTCCAAGAACTGGCCCTCAGCACTTGTGTCTTAAGAGGTTATTTTTTTTATATTTTCTACTTTTCACAAGAAAACGTAGCTTGTTTTGCTCTCTTTATGATTTTCTTTGCTTCTTAGGTGTCACCTTGGTTTTTTTTTTTTTGTTGTTGTTTTTTTTTAACTCAACAAACATACTATGATATTGCACACTAGCCTTTTTCTGGGATAGCATTCTTCTTAAAACCGAAAAGGCAGAGGAGTCAAATTACCACGTTCCGTGGGTCGCTGAGGAGAAACAATCAGGTTTCGAAATACCGGTATATGACCAGGAGTTATATGTTAGTGAGCTTCTTCCCCATTGGAGATTGTCTCTCCCCCTTTGGAGACTATAAGCTTGCTGAAGGTTCATTTTGAGATGTATTTATTATTCCCCATACACCCACTCAAACACATACTGTTAGTTAGTCAGAATTATCTACAACTGCAGATATGAAGGCTTATCACCCCCGTATTTCTACAATCTAAGACGTAAGAGCAAGCTTTGTTTATAATTCAATATATCTTGCAGTCATTGCAACACCAAGCTGCTCTGTAAGTTGCTGGAATGGTGCTTGGTACTTATCCTTAGAATTTATTAGTTTATTGTAATTTAGTCCCTTGCAGATTCATTCCAAGAACTGGCCCTCAGCACCTGTGTCTTAGGAGGTTATCTTCTTATATTTTCTACTTTTCACAAGAAAATGTAGCTTGTTTTGCTCTTTCATGATTTTCTTTTGCTTTTTAGGTGGCACCCTTTGTGGTTTTTTTTTTTTTTTTTTAAACTCAACAAACATACTGTGGTATTGCACACCAGCCGTTTTTTCTGGGATAGCATTCTTCTTAAAACCGAAAAGGCAGTAGAGTCAAATTACCACTTTCCATGGTCACTGAGGAGAAACAATCAGGTTTCGAAATACCGGTATGTGACCAGGAGTTATGTGTAAGTGAGCTTCCTCCCCATTGGAGATTGTCTCTCTTCACCTTTGGAGACTATAAGCTTGCTGAAGGTTCATGTCACGGGCGGACCAGTGTTTGAACTTATACATTGAGTTTTAATGGGCTGTTCGTCACAGAGGTTGACAGCAGCTTACACCTAGTATGTGGAGTGCAGAGGAGAGGGGGGTAGCTCCTCTGTCACATTCAGTTGTGCACCGCCCATGTGGATCATGCATCCCCTCAGTAAACCCTCACATAGGTGTAGTGTGAGAGGGAACAGTTAGACCTGGATGAAGGGGGTGTGTGTGTGTGTGTGTGTGTGCTGTCATTTTAATAACGGTGCAGGGAAGTGTCTTGCACGTGTTCTGTGCGTAAAGTGTGTTGTTAATGCTTAGCGTGGGTTGAATGTGAGTATGTGTTTTATGTAGGGTGGAGGGGGAACCTTCTTCGCTATGCCAGTGTTCGGCGCTCTCATTCTTTTTGCTTTTGCTTTTTCGGTAAGAGGCCACGTCCTCCGTTGGTAGCCATATTTATTTTTCCACTTCGTCGTGGAGAGTAGCGGAACCGGGCCGGAACCCTTCGCTGGGCGGAAGGCAGTCCGCTGAACTTGGGAAGGATCTCAATCCTTGGGCTACCAACAACATTCTTCCGAGTCGTCCCAGACTCTTACTTCCTTCATTGGAGGTGGCGCATCTACTGGTGGGGCTTTGGGCTCTTCGCTGAGTGGAGCTTGCCAGTAGCTCTCTTCTGTCTTCACCCGCCGTTCTGGTAAATATATATGTATAAATATGGTGTGTGTTGTATGCTCGTTGGGTTGGAGACTTTGTACGCCAAGATGGGATTGGCATTTATTCAGTCAGTACATATTTAAGTGGCATTGAGGTCATTTATTTTAAGTTCGATGTTTAGTAGGCTCTGTTTGGGGAGCTACTTGTAGACTTGACATATGTATCTAGTTCTGTATTGAAGTCGGTCATATTTGGATAAATGTTGGAGTCGGGATATTCCTGAAGCGATACTTCAAGGATTGAAGCAAATTATTTTTTTTTTAATTATTTTTTTTTTAAAAACATCAAGTCGGGTCCGGAACAGAACGAGTTGCCGCCGACTAACATTCAGTCGACTAGCGGAGATTTCCGATGTGGCTCCCGCCATAGGTCCCGCTCCCTGTCTTGTTTGTTTGTCTCTGTCATTTTTTTTAAATTAGTTTTTTTTTTTATGCAAGTATTTTGTAAATAATATGAAAGAATGAATGAGTTGTATGAATTTCATCTGGCATTAATTTAAAATGTAATGTGAACTTCCAAGAGTTTATTGTATTGTAATTTGTAATGTGAATGAGACGAAATTTAGAATTGTAGTAAAGGAAAACAATGAAATGAGGAAAACAAGATTCAAGAATAGATGAAACCAAAAGAAAAAACAAATTGTAAAAGTGTTGTTTTTCCTTTGAATTCTTTAAATTGTACGTACACGGTCCGCACATGCCCTGCATTCACACACATAATCCACAAATATCATGATTATGCCGTGAGGGACTGACATCCGCCGCAGGGCGCCTTTTCGTTTCTTATGGAGATAGGCCACAGTTGCTGATGTTGGGCGACCTGGAGGATGGTCCCAGAGAGGAGGACACCAGAGCCGAGCCTGAGGAGTGCTGGAGGAGTCCGGCGCAGGAAAGAGTCTTCTAGACGCCACTGAGGAGAGCAGCCAGTCTTGCTCCGGATAGCTACTCAGTGGAACACTCTTGGGACCTGTCTCCAACAAACAAGTTATGTGGCAAGTGTGTGTTGTGTATGGGCTGTGGATTTGTGTGCGTGCGCTAGTGTGATCTAATGTATATTGTTATGCCCTGTTTTGTTTTATTAGTTTTTGTTTCTCCCCTTCCTCTTGTATTTGTTGGGGGTAGCTTTAGTTGGTGATAGGTTGGGTGGCAGTGACATCCGGGTGGTGGTTTTTTTTGGGGGGCTCCCCTCTATCGGGTTATTTTGTCCCTTAGCGATAGTTAGCTCCTGATAGGATCTGCACTCTTCTTTGGTTTTTTTTTTTTCTTTGTAGTTATTCTTTTTCCTGTCTTTCCTCCCTCTTCTTTGATAGGTGCCCCATTTCATAAATGGAATGTATGTGTGAGTGATTGGGATACTTGATATATTTGGGTAAATTTGTGTATTTAAAATTTAATAAATATTATTTGTTCCGTACTTCCTGGAGTGGTCTGGAGATAGTGAGTGGTTTAGTGTTGTGTCTCTATGCTCTTTGTCTGTCCCTGCCTCATTCCCCTGACAGGGTCTTTTACCCTTGACAGCATCCATATAGGTCTCTTCAGTAGAAGGCTGCGCATTCATTTCAAGCAAGGCTCTTCATTCCACTTTTCACTTTCTGAAGTAGGTTCATGGAGTCAGTCAGTACCATGGCTTGTTTGAGACTGGCTTGGAGAGAGAGAGAGAGAGAGAGAGAGAGAGAGAGAGAGAGAGAGAGAGAGAGAGACGGAGATGGAGATAGAAAGGCAGAAAGAGAGAGAGAGAGAGAACTCAGAACTCAGAAAGCTTTAATGTACATCGGCCTTGGGCCACAATACAAGGTACAAAGGGAAGGGGGGGGGAGTGTGTAGGAACGGGGAGGAGTTAGCATATATGCATTGGAAACAGAGAAAAAAAGTATTGCAATAATAACTCCCAAAAAACTGCGTGTAAAAAGATGATACATGATACAGATACGTTTAGAGTACACGAAGTTACAATACAAATGAAGTCAGTCATTTCAAGGAAAACCAAGGTAGTGGTAATTGTCCGCAATAATTTATCAACTAAAGAATTGACTTGATCCTTCTGTTTATGGCATGAAAAATGTACCTTGACAGGCTATGTCTGTGCGAAGCACTGGATACCTTAAGAAGCAAATGAAGAGGACAACTGGCGAATTCTTTGAGAAATTTACTTCTTAGGTCTTGATAGAGGGAGCATTGAAATAAAAAATGTTGCTCATTCTCTACCTGATCACGGCAAAATGGGCACGCTTTGTCCGTTTCTGTTTTACTATAGCGATGCAGGTTGTTATTCAGTGGAAGCAAATTAAACCTTGTTTCGTGTAATGGCAACGCGGAAACAGTACGTATTCGTATCCAAAAGATATCTTTCCTTTTCAAAAACAGACTTAAAATTGCTATAACATTCGTATCTCTCACGGTCTCGTATGGTGCCAGTCCATTCTTGAATGAACATATCAATAAGCCTTTGTTTAAACACATTTAGGAACATTTTAACGTCTCCAACACCTTGTTGTAACCACACAAAATTAAAACCTGTTGAACACAAGATTTCTCTTACCTTTGAGACCCAGCACTGTTTTCCAGATCTGTCTAATTCCAACAGCATCAAATATGCTTTCTGAGGTAACCTTTCAGCTTTCATTTGTAAAAGTCTAAACCAGTATCGTAAAGAAGTGACGTAGGAATTAATGTACAAAGGATATCGACCCAAATCTCCGTAAACCATTTTGTTTGGCGTAATTCCTGGAACACCCAGAAATCTTTTGCATGCTAGCATGTGTACTTTTTCTAAATGTTCTAATCTGTGTAATCCCCATATTTCTGCAGCATACATCAATCAAGATTGGTGAATCTTGGTGTCAAATACCTGAAAAAAAAAAGTACTATCCGTCATTTCCCTGTATTTTGTAAAGATTCTGCTGAGTTGAACTACTGCCTTTTTAGCCTTAGTTGTTAAATGAAGGGTACCCTGTTTTGCACTGATCATAGTGGTAAAATTAAACCCTAGATAGCAATAATTATTCACAACTTCCAGTCTGTTACCGTCGTAAAACCATTTCTCATGCTTCCCTAAATATCCTCCTTTTCTAAATACTATAACTTTAGTTTTGTTGATATTTACAGCTAGTTTCATGTTATTACAACAGGTCTTTAATACATTCAACTGATTTTGTAGGCCACTTGGTGTAGTAGATATCAATGAGACATCATCAGCAAACAGTAATATAAATAATTCAGTGATATCCGGAAGTAACCTAACTCCATGTTTACCTTTTTCATTTATTTGATTTGCTAACTGGTTTATGAAAATTGAAAATAACGTAGGACTTAGAAACATCCTTGTCTAACTCCAACAGGAGTTTCAAACATTTCGGAGAGTTCTTGATTTGCTTGAATACAGGATAGCAAAAGATAATACATAGCTCTAAGTGACGCCAGAAATTTACCCTTCACGCCCTGTTGTTTAATACAATGCAAAAGTTTATCATGTCGAACAGAATCAAAAGCCTTTTTAAAGTCTACAAAAGCGACGTATAGTTTCCTACCTTTTTTACTCAAACAGTTCTGAACAGAGGCATATAAAGTAAATATCTGATCCACAGTCGAATAATTTTTCCGGAATCCTGCTTGACATTCTGAAATTACATTATTGCTTTCTAACCAGGTATACAGTCGTGAATTTAGTATAGTAGTATAGCATTTAGATATAATACTCAGAAGAGAGATTCCTCTGTAATTATCGACATTTTTCAGGGTCACTTTTTTATATACTGGGATTATAAGAGCTTTAGACCATTCCCTGGGATAGATACCTTTGTCAAAAAATTGTATAAATAGTTTTGTCAGAAACAGCTGAACACTCTTACCACCTAGCTTCAGCATTTCGGCAGAAATTTCATCAATTCCACTAGCTTTGCCTGTTTTTAGTTTATCTATGGCTTTTTTAACTTCTTCTTCCGAAAACGCAATATTTAAATCATGTTCTGATTCGTCTAACACATCCGTTTCAATCTGGTGGTCCTTTCGCCTTCTTCATTGCTGTTTTGAAAAAAACTGTCTTGAAATGATTAAACCATTCATCAATACTAATGTCATTAATAATTCTTTGTTTTTGTGCATCCCATGTTTCTAAGATGCCTCCAAAATTCCGACGAATTATGAATTTTCTTGGTTAGTATTTCTAATTTGTGTTTTCTAAAATCTTGTTTTTTCATCCTTAATAAGTGTTTATACTTCTTCCTTGCATCGACATATATAACTCTGGCTTCTTCAACCTTAGTTTTTCATTTCTTCTTCTGAATTGAGGATTCTTTGCGTAATGCTCTGAAATAGTTCAATTTTCTCCTAGTTTCTTTTTTGACTTTGCGACATTCATCGTCGAACCATTCCGACCTTTTCTTCCTGTATGTACCGCTGCGTTTCAACATACATTTGCTAGATTCTTTTAAGCATTGCACAAATGTTTCCAAGGAGCTATCTACATCGTTGTCTAAATTATTTGCTGCTTTACGTAATTTGTTTTGTATGTCTCCACTCTCCCATGATTTGACAAATTCATCTTCATAATCCTTATTCCAAGCAAATCTTTCCTTCTCTGTTGTTTGAGATGGTTGCGTATCAGGATAGCAATCATTATCTTTTTTACTTATTTCTATTTTCAGACTAACTGGCAGATGATCCGATTCAATTATATTCTCAATATCAAAAGACATGAAATGAATAGATGAAAATAAATCAATGGATGCAAGAAAATAGTCAACTGTACTTTCCCGGAAGCTCCTATATATGTACAGTTATCATCAAAATTTGATTCACTCAATCCATTCAATATAATACAATCAAACATGTCACATAATTCAATGAGTTGGTCACCAAATTATTTACATAACTGTCTTGTGATTTTCTTGGAAAGCTATTATGAGCTGGGAATGTTGGATCGAAAATCGTTTCTGTCATCAGAAAAAAGAGTAATTTTTGTCTGCAGTTCTTGCATTCAGGTCCCCATTCAGCAACACGTAGAACTCATCATAAGTGTCATACAAGTCTGTTAAGCACTGTTCTAATAGTTCAACACCAAAAGTACCCTGCTGGGTCTTCCAGAATGTTGAGTCATGTGGGGGGATATAAGAACAAATATACATTACATCTTTGTCCGTGCAAAATAAGTCTCTGCGAATCTTCAAAAACTACAACGTTTTCCTGGTCTGTCTGAATTCTTTCTATGAAATCAGCGTAACGTTTTCTAATCATAACTATGACTCCACCGGAGTACCTCCCTTGTTGAGAGAGTTTCTTTGCTTTTGACGTAAATATTATAAAATCTTTAAAAAGTACTGATTCGAAGTTAAATCCAATGAACGTTTCAGTAAGGCAGATAAAGTCGAACGAAATGATGAAATTAATGAAATCAGTGTTATCTAACTTTTTGAAGAAGCCGTTAACATTATAATTTAGAAATGAAACATTGCTTTTATCCCCACTTAAATTTTGTTCACAAAATTGGTTTGGAGTGCCAGTCGTAGGATTAATTCCTGAACCTTTAAGTTTTTTACCCTCATTTGTCAAGTACTTATTTTCATGTATCGTGGCCCGGCCCGTTTCCTATATTATCTCCCGAAACTCTTTTCTCTCTGGACATAGACCTGGGGGGCTGGGGTTTGGCTGTCTCTTTTGGTTGGTTCCCGGACTCAGCCTTTTTGAAAGAATCCACGATATTGCTTTGAGTGTGCTGTCTTTCAGTACTTTTTTGTGTTTGTTCTGATGACCAGTTTTGGGGGTTGGATGCAGCTCGCCGTGGTCGTGGAGTACGAGCCAAGGGCCGAGATTCTTGTTCTGTTCTCGATCCCTTAACTCTCCTGTCTTGTGTCCGTCCCCTGTCTTGCTTGTCATCTTTGTCTGTTGGTTTGTCATCTGTCTTATTTTGGCTAGGGCCATCTTCTGAAGATGACTTGTTTGTCTTGTTCTGTTTGACCAGGATTGTGTTTGTTTCAGTTTGTTCTGTATCTTGTGAAAGACAATAGGAATGGACATCTTCAGCTGGATCAATGGATTTGCTGTCTGATCAGAAATGTTTAGTTCTGCTGAGCTGTTATGTTCTGGCGTAAAACTATGGTCTGTCATCATGTCAACGGCTCTTGTATTTTCCCTGTATCTGTCTTCGTCCTCAACGTCTGTTCCAATTTTGTCTTTGTTCTGTGAAAAAAAGTCTTCATCGTCAGAGTTCACTACATCTGAACCACCGTTCATAGATGTTCTGTGTTGATTATCACTGTGGTCGTCTCCAGTGACATCATTTTCCTCAGAAGGGGTCGTGGTCGCTAACTCTGACCTCTGCAGACTGTTCGAACACTGAGGTTTTTGTCTGTTTCCTCCTGAAGCATCAGAGTTGGTTCTGCTGGCAGAGTCTTTCACCATAACCAACCCTCTGGTGCTCAGAAACATTTCTCCTGGCCACGTCACACTGTACCGGGAACGTGTACACGATCATTTCTGTCCTGACATCTTGAATTGTCATTTGATCCCCAGCCAATGGTTGAGCTTGCTCCACCTGTCCATGTTGACTGCAGCTTCTCGCATACTGGTAAACTGCGTGGGGGACTACGATTGGTGCCTGACTGCTTTTCGAAAAATGAGAAATTGTCCTGGGTCCGAGCAGCATTGTTCCTGTCTGAGAGTTCCTGGTGTGGCGTTTGTTTCTTTGAGGTTGTTTGCCACCAGGTTGACAGACACCTCTGTGACTGCTGTACTCACTATCCTCACGGGTTCGTAGTCGAGGCCAAGTGTCTCCACGTTCCCGCGGGGCTGAAAAGGATGTCCTTCAAGTGTCGTCCTGGGAAGACATCGGTTGGAGTCTGTCTCTGACGTAGAGCTTCCCGCTGTGAATATAGGTAATCTTGCCAAGTCCGTGGTGAAACTCCACCATCTCTCTTTGTCTTGTGGAAAGGTTGGAAGCCACCCTGATGCCGCTAGTCCTCAGGTTGTCTCTGAGGTCCTTGTCTCCCAGGACAGCCATCTTGTCTGCCCACCGATCAAGATGTGTCAAATCAAGATGCTTTGCAGCAATGAGCTGTATCGTGCAAAAATTGGAACATTTCAGCCAATTTTAGTGAAGATATTTATGAGGAAATGTGAAAGGTCATGCTATATCAAATCTTCAAAGCTGTACTCGCCTTACACAAAGTGAGACCTTTTTACAGACTTGTCATATCGACTGATTGTGACGACGCTGTGCATGATGGTGTTTCTGTTAGGCGTGAGGTGGGTGCTTGTAACAGATCGTGACGTCGGACTTGTTCATATATATGAATGGTGGAGAGGAAGCATAAGGAAATCCGTCCATGTGTGTGATGGAGATTTGTCAAAATGGACATTTCCGCTTCCAAGGTCGGCGACGATGTGGGAGTTTCAGAGGAACTGCTACACATACAGGGTATCGACCAGCAGAGGTACGTAAACCCCTATGCAGGACTATTCTTGTGTCTTTCTGGAGATATAGAACTCAATCCTGGCCCTTCAACACAAAGATTTGATAGGCGACCTGAAGATATCCATATGTGCCCGCTTTGACAGTACTGCTGCTGACATCAGGTCTCTTTCTTCCACTGTCTCCTCCATGTTTTTACAACTCCAAGAGATCGCAGAACAGCTAAGCAAAGAAAAAGAAGAGATACTAAATTTGAAAGAAAATGCAAAGCAACTGGAACACTGACTTGGAAAAACCGAAGAAGAAATCTTTCAACAACATGACAGACTGTTGCGAAAAGACAATCTTGTCTTCTACGGCATACCAGAAACAGGTGATAAAAGAGGGTCTGAAGACTGTGTTCAGATACTCATTGAACTGCTCTGGAAACATGATTTATCAACAACATAGTCAGAAGACGAGTTTTCCACAGCATACAAATTAGGTAAGAAAACAGACCAGATTCGACAAAAACCTATGCTGGCCAAATTGCTAAGAAACAAAGAGATTGATCAAGAACAAAGCAACTGATGAAAACTTGGAAAAAAAAAAGCCGGAATAAGAATAGTCGACGATCTGACAGACAATAACGACACACACTCAATGAACTGAAGAAAGGTGGGTATACAGCCTTTTACAGAGGATTTAAACTTATCAAATACAAGAAACAAAGCCACCACAGACATGAGCAGTTTCTTGATGTCGACAACGAAGAAGGCGCTGCCAGGAACCAGCCACCACAGGACTACCATAAGTCACCCCAGTCCTCTCTTCCTGTTTCCCTTTCTGCTTGTTCCCTTCCCACATCCTCCCTTCATACCTGCTCCTGTCCCCCCCCCCCCCCCCCCTTCTTTCCTGTCCTCTCCCGCTCCCTGACACTATTCCTCGTCTTCCCACCTCCCGCAACCCTGCTCATCGATCCCGTCCCCTCCACTTCACTCACCATCACCCACCCATCCTCCTGCCCCTCCATCCGTACTACTACCTCCTCCCCAGATATACACTTTCATCCCCCCTCCCCCTCTCACTCCCACGATCTGTCTTCCTTCTTCGTCCCCCTGTTCACCTAATCCCCACTCCCTTCAATCCCCAGTCCGCCATCGATCCCGCAGGAGCCAGGAACATACGGACATCCAAGCTGGCGGACAACCTCCTACATTACAGGAAGAACGGGCGACGACTCCGTATCTCAGTACGACTCCTATAAGTCGCCTGGCAGTTCTACAGGACCACACGCTCACACTAGGGGCAGAGGATCTGGTGGAACCAGATCTAATGGAGGCAACGTAAGGAACTCTTTACGGGGGGTTGGACGTGGGGGACGATCTCCTGGTCAGGAAACAGACATCCAACCCATTCACCCTGCAGGAACATCGTCAGCGTCAGATATTCCATGACTCTGCGGGATCGTCGAGATCCAAGGAAAATCGGGGGTCAGGGCCAAGAGCGAATCGACACGATGCTGAGAAACAACCCAAAAAAGACTCCAGGCTGCCGGCGAAGGACACGCGATCTCCAGCCAACAACGTCACGATGACATGAAGCGTGTGGACCGTGTACAACCTTGCTTCAGTAATGGCAGCAACCACCGTCCAGTGCCCGATAACATTGAAAACCAAAAGGCATCACAGTCTGCAAACAGTGGTAGCCACTTCTAAAGTGCTACGAAAAATAGACAAGAAACTACCAATATTTCATTTGGGAAAGATCCGACAATTTGTAATCTGAACTGGAATGTCGAAAGTCTTCTTTCAAAACTGTCGGAGTCAGATTTCTTACAGTACGTATCAAAATCTGATATAGTTTGGGAGTCCAGCAGTAAAGCTCTGTCAACGGGGTCGGTGTAGTGGGGGGATACTAATTCTAATGGAACGATCTCGGAAGGCTTTTATCAAATCATCAGACACTTCAAAAGATAACATTGTGGTTATAGGGTTCGATAAAACGCATGTTAATGAACCAAAATCATTTGATATTGTGCGGTGCCTGTGTATGTCCCTCTGACAGTCCTTACTATAGACTACCCCATATTCCCTTCAGGTCCGGTATATAAATGATTGAAGAATGTTTATGTCCAGTCTCAAAATGAACCGTTCGAATTGTTATTGTGTAGTAATTTCAATGCAAGGACTGGTTCTGTAAATGCTACTTCATGTGAAGCAGCAGAAGATGTTAATGACTTTGTCCAGTCTGATTTATGTGAGCAGAGGCAATCTCAGGACGAAACTGTTAGCCACTTTGGTCGTGTTCTTCTTGAGCTCTGTGCTGTGTGCAATTTAACGATTTTGAACGGATCTTGTGCCATGGACAAAGAGGGAAAATTTACGTATGCGTGTTCGACTGGCAGCAGTGTAATAGACTACTATTTTATTTGCTCATCAGAAATGAATCACATAACCATGCAAATAAAAGTGGGCGAAATGTTCAACTCTAAGCATATGCCAATAGTACTGAGTATAAATTATAATGGAAACAAGGACGATGACTCTACAGTGACATATACAGAGACCTTTGTTTGGGACAAAGATAAGAAAGAGCTATTTTGCCAGTACATACATAGCAATGATTTTCAATGTGCTCTGAACAAAGCCACCATAAATCTCAGGACAGTGTCAGTTGACGAAGCAGTGAAGTGTCTAAATGAAGGACTTCTTCAGGCAGCAGAATGCATGAAACGTAGAATCAGCAGCAGCCCTAAATCCAATAGCTGGTTCGACCACGAGTGCAGAACAGCTAAAAAAGAAATGAGACGTTGGTGGAGGATGTTCACTCGCTGTAAATTCAAGCAATTACAAAACAAATTAAGGCTTAAGTATGTTGATAGTATAATTACATATAGATGCTTACTCAATAGTAAACAAAAAAATCTTTAAACAAAAATATAAACAAACAAACAAACAAAAAAAAACCCCTTGAAACTCTTATTTTGAAGGCTAAAGAGAATTCCAGTAAGTTCTGGAAAGAAGTCAAAAACATAAACCGTAAAGCACAATGCAAACCAAGTATTACCGATCAGGAATGGGGCAATCATTTCCAGTCTGTCTTCAAAGCAAATGAAAACGTAGAACATACTGCGACTGACAGTGGGGACAACAACGAATATATCGAGGAGTTGGATAAACCGA
>JADBJO010000738.1:292905-305405 GCA_016801955.1 Conus betulinus
CTTAGTCTTCGAAGAAAAGGTGTTCCTATAAGCACTCTGAAGCTGACATGGGTCAGTTGGTTGTCACTTAAATCCAAGCTGTGAAGATTGGGCAATTCAAACTCGGACACGTTACGCCAACGGCAGCCCCCAGCAGCCAGATGGACCAACATGACATGGTCTGTAACATCAGCCTGCTGTAGCCCGCTCTCCTTGGCGTCCAGGGTCCGTATGCAGATAGGTCCGATAAATTGGCTATCGAACCGATTGCGGTAGTCGGCTCGATAACGCGGAAAAATTCTCATGCAGGAAGCCACGATAGTGACCTGTCCCCCCTATAAGTTTATAGGTGGTACCTCCCTCCGATATCTCGTCTTTCGGTCCGATAGGGCCTCTCTGATAGTTGACAAGATGGCAGCCGTGTTCGTTGCGCTGAGAATGCAGAGACGTCAAATGTTGCGAAGAGAACGCATTTTTTCGAGATAGACTGCATCCACTGGACAGATACGATGATGTCGAACTGTACTCGAAAATTTATATTCAGACGACAAGACATTCTGCAGCTGACAGATTCAATTGCAGAGACAATGAACTGTCCAACCGGCAAGGCAGCTTGACCCCAGTGTTGCAGGTGAGTTTGGATTGGCAATTGAACACTTTAATTTTCTTGTCTGCATGTGTGTTGGAAATTGCAGTCTTGGAAAGTGGTAGGATAAATGTAATATGATATGCTTGATCTCAGTATGTGTATGTGAGTCAAGGAAAGACAGAGACGAATTCATGTGTCATAGTGTGTCACTATGAGAATTAACTTTTTAAGACAAACTCCACCATAATACTTCAGTTGTAACTTGTATGTGGGACCCCAATCGGGCACTAATACAAAAGCAAACTGCACACAGATCTTTTATGCTCGTGATCACAACCCGAGCAATAATTCAAAGGCTTTTTCTATCTGAACATGTGTCACTATTTCAATTTAACTTGTCTTATGATTATGTCCTCTCTTCTGCTGCTCACTAAATTAAAAACAGCCATTCTTTGGGTCTGTGAGCAGCATGTCTTATGTGCACATGTATACAACTTGGTACTCATACCGTTTTGATTAAGTTAAGACTGTTAGTATAGTTTGTCTGCTGTATTTTTCTGTCTTGGTGTGCATATGTTTTTTTTTTTTTTAGTGTTATTTGTTCACTTACCCTTGGCAAAATACATGTCGAATTTGTTCACTTACCGGGCAGTTACCCCTGTTATTAGTATTGAATGTTTAATGCCACGGGTCAATCTCATTCTCTCATAAGTCCCTCTGTGAGTATGTGCACTTTATTATTATTTTTAGGCATGTCAGTTTTCACTAAGAATGATGCATTGATAAAAGCACTGCAAGGAAATGCACACACACACACACACACACACACACACACACACACACACACACACACACACACACACACACCTCTTCACTAAAAGTAATACTTTCACTTGAGCTTGCAGTTTCTGCGTTTGGGTATCCTAATCCCACCCCCCTGCCCTCTCCCATTCAGTGTGTGTGTGTGTGTGTGTGTGTGTGTGTGTGTGTGTGTGTGTGTGTGTGTGTGTGTGTTGTTATTGTCAGTGGTGAAGGTGCTATTTTCATACTCTGTAACTAAAGTGTAAGCGCAGAATTTTCATCCCTGGCTTTGTGGAAAAAAAAAAAAGAGAGAGAGAGAGAGAGAGAAATTCATGCCGGCGATGTTGGTGCTTCTTCTTTGGTTCTTAAAATTTTTATTTGTTGAATTTTAAAACTAAAGCATCATTGAATATGCGTTTGTAGGGTACTATTTTCTTGTAGTGATATATGTCTGGGCAGAATATGGGGCAGGAGGGTTATTGTGTGAAGAAAGGAGTACAACTTCAGTTATAGAAAGGGATGGTAGTGAATGATGGTGCATGTGTTTGTGAAAGTCTTCTTGCGATTACATCTCAAGTGCATATATTGAGTCATGAAAATCCATTCCTGTTTGTATTTAACATGTTAAGGCATTTTTTCCCCGTAACATCATTTCTGTATCACTTGGTAGTATGTATGTGGGGGGGAAGGGGGTGTTAATCATATTATTAATATGAACAAGACGCTGCAGTTCTCACTTGTGATGTAATTAATAATTATTAATTTGTCGGTAATTATATATAATATAAAGGAAACAAGAAATATTACTCCATGAAATAATGTCAGCCAAGCACCCATAAACAATCTGGAAATAGTGTTGATTACTTTCACTAGTTTCAGTTATTTAAAACCATAATTGCAGGTTCTTATGACGCTGCGTTTTTATGCCACGGGGACATTCCAAGATGTGTGTGCTGAGCTAATTGGTGTACATCAGAGCACTGCCAGCAGAACCATACGGCGGGTGACCGAGGCTCTTCTGTCTTCACTGCCACAGTGGATACACCTGCCAAATGCAGAGGAAGCAAGAAGATCCTCTGACAAATTCTTCCAGATGGCTGGGATGCCCAATGTTTTTGGCTGCATCGATGGAACTCATGTCCGCATCCAGTCTCCTGGCATTGGAGGGAATGAACATGAGTTTGTTAACAGAAGAGGAAAGCACTCAATCAATGTTCAGGTTAGTACTCTGAAGAAGTCTTTGTTTGAAGAAGTATTGTAAATGAGGATGATGATATTCTCACTTTTATATATATACTTACTACTTGGTACTAGAGCACCAGTAACTTTGGCTTGTTGTGTGGGAGTAATTGCTCTTGAATGGGGAAGTCTTCAAAACATCTTACAGCATGTTTTGATTGGGAAGAGATATATCAGTGATGCGTGTTTTTGAAATATATCCAGTGTATAGATCTATATAACATGCATCATCTTCATATGTACATACATTGGGCAAATAGTGTTTGCAAGTTGGGCTCTTCCAAAGCTTTGTTGTTTTTTTTTTCTACCTCTGCACCTACCTTGCCCCAGTGCCATCATTTCCTGCCCTCTCTACTTCATGTCATTACTTCAGTGCCACCACCATTTCCTGTCCTCTCTACTTTATGTTCATTACCTCAGGCCAGTAATTCCATTTACGTTCACTCCCTTTTTGGGAAAAAAAAAATTTCTTTAGACATCTTGAGTCAAATATTGAATGACATTTGCGAAGTGTATGTTTGTTATGAGAAAGTTAGACCTGCATTGTTATTCATTTAATGGCTTTGTGAAACATAGTAATTTTCATTTGCAATAATTATTTGCAGGTTATATGTGATGCAGACTTATTCTTTATCGATGTGGTTGCCAGGTGGCTGGGCAGTGTACATGATGCACGAATACTCAGGTAAATTATGATGTATAAAGGTCCTCTGTAAGTTCTGTGTATATTGCACAGCAAATAATGTAAGTTCAAAGCAAATGCAATGAAGTATAAAAACTGTAAACATGAAGCAATGAAGATGGAACATATCAAAGTAATCAGACTTCTCCTGCATACCCATGGAAGTAATATATATGAAGAGTGTAATGAGTGTGTGTGTGTGTGTGTGTGTGGGAGAGAGAGAGAGAGAGACAAAGAGAGAGAGAGAGAGAGAGAATGTATGTCATGTGTATTTCATGTATGTGCAGATATCATGTAACAATCCCCTCTGTCATTTCTGTCTGGCAGCCATTTTTTCTGAACACATGGACAGACAAGTCACTCTTCGTTCTTTCTTTGTACTGAAATAAATGTTAAATGTGATTTTTTTTTTTTTTTTTTTTTTTTTTTCCCTGAAGAAGACCCAAGAGGTCGAAATTCATTGTGTTTTGTCCTGTGCTGAGTTTGTTAATGTCCTTGGCGGTAACTAACCTCCTCTCTTTATAAATTATGATTGTAGTAATTTTCATACTTGCAGTCAAAAGACAAAAGATTGTCCATTTTTTTTCTTTTTTCCCTTTTATTTATTCATATTCAATGTTGATATACACGTAACAAATGAAAACAGGATGGATGAAAGTTCAGTTATTTGAAAGAAAAGATATTTCAAAATTATAATGTACAAATATTGAATGAAGAAGGAATTAAAGATGATTAAAAAAAAAAATATATATATGCATGCTGACACTCAATAGTTGAGCCATCCTGTGGTACATTACAGTCAAGCCTGACAAATGAAAGGATTAATCAACTATGAAGGAGCGGTATTTGATTTACTATTAAGGCAGTGATTCATTGTTACCCTGGGATGCCTTGTGATATCGATTATTCAGTTTTTGTGCCTTTAAAATGAAAACGTGGGTCCTTACAATTTAATGTAAGTTACGCCATTTACAGGCAGTCTGGTTTCTTTGAGGCCATGGAAAGGGAACCATCCACCAGTCAGGGGACATCTCCTTGGGGACAGTGATACATGCTACGGGACTGGCTGATTACCCCTGTCCTCAATCCTCAAACCCGTGATGAAGAGCGTTTTAATGACGTTCACACATCGACACGTTCCACAGTTGAAAGGAGCATTGGTGTTGCCAAGAGGCGGTGGCCTGTCTGCAAGGTGTTTTACGTGTGACACCAGACAGGGCCTGCCAGATAATTACTGTCTGCCTGATCCTTCACAACCGAGCAAGGTGTGTGCATACGTTTGCTTCTCAGAGTTATATCAGTTTATTATCATTACCTACATTAACATGGATGTACATATTAAACTATGATATGAAAAAACTCACAACCGAGCATGGTGTGTGCATACGTTTGCTTCTCAGAGTTATATCAGTTTATTATCATTACCTACATTGCGGATTCATTCCAAGAACTGGCCCTCAGCACTTGTGTCTTAAGAGGTTATCTTTTTATATTTTCTACTTTTCACAAGAAAATGTAGCTTGTTTTGATCTTTCATGATTTTCTTTTGCTTCTTAGGTGGCACCTTTAGTAGTTTTTTGAAAACTCATCAAACATACTATGGTATTGCACACCAGCCTTTTTCTGGTATAGCATTCTTCTTAAAACCGAAAAGGCAGAGGAGTCAAATTACCACTTTCCGCGGTCACTGAGGATGAAACAATCAGGTTTCGAAATACCGGTATCTGACCAGGAGTTATATGTTAGTGAGCTTTCTCCCCATTGGAGATGGTCTCCCACTTTGGAGACTATAAGCTTGCTGAAGGTTCATTTTGAGAAGCATTCATTTATTCCCCATTCACCCACTCAAGCACATACTGTTAGTTGGGCAGAATCATCTACCACTGCAGATATGAAGGCTTATTACCCCCTAATTTTATAATCTGAGACATAAGAGCAAGCTTTGTTTATAATTCAATATTTCTTGCAGTCATTGCAACACCTAGCTGCTCTGTAAGTTGCTGGAATGGTGCTCGGTACTTATCCTTGGAATTTATTGTTTCATTATATATATATATATATATATATATATATATATATACTTACAGACATATATATACACATACACATACATATACATAAGCTTACACACTTACATATGATTTGAAAAAAATATTTCAATAGTTGAAACATTTTCAAAAAGTGTAGTCAGTTGCATTGTAATAAACACAAAAACCGACTAACAAAAAGACACACTCACACACACACGCTCTCACATACACAAATATATTGTCAGTTATTGGATTGGTGGGCTCATGGAGAGATATTTCAAATGAACATCTGCATCTTTAATATACTGGATGATGCTAAAATATATGCATTTGGAGTTGAACTTTTTTCAGTTTCAGTCATTGTCTTTTCATTTAATATTCCAGAGTGTTGTATTCAGCAAATCACCTTCCATCTTTCTTATATTCCTTTTTGCTCTTCTTATTTTAAATCTTATTTTCCTGGTACATGTACACTGTTTGCCATTTTCTGAGTGCATTTTCTCCGTGGGTACAGTCCAGACAGCTTCCAGGACCCCCATCCGCTAATGCTAATGCTTTATTATTATTAATATTATTATGATTATTATTATGATTATTATTATTTTCATTATGTTGTTGTTGTGTCATTATCATCATCATCATTATCTTTTTTAATTTTTATTATAATTATTATCATTAGTGTTATGATGATGATGAAGATAATGATGATGATGATGATGATGATGATTATAATCATTATTAGTATTAGTATTTGTATTATCGTTATTATTATTTTTCATTACTTTTATATTATTATCATTATCATTTCTGTTATTACCATGATTATCATCATTTAATCAGTCAATCAATCAATCAATCAAAATACAAACATTCACGACCTTCCATTTGGTTAGTGCCCATTACCTTTATCTTTCAAAATGCAGTGAACGGAATGAGAATAAAAACACAAACAAACAAGATACGTAGACAAAGAAGCAAAGAAAACCAACATCGAATTTTGAGAAGCTGTCGCAGTGGCCGTTCTAGTAGCTTTTACACCGATCCATATATCGTCTGTGTAGTACCGACGAAGTGTACCAGAATAAGCATATTGGAGAAGATCGTATACGACGATCCATTCCTGATACGTCTCCAAACTGACGAGAACAGAACCACGTCTACGACAAGCCATGGCAGCATGTTTCCAAAGATGGTATCCCTGTAGTCCACCAAACATGTAACACCTTCCTCCAGCTTCTTGCTGTTTATTAAAAAGTGGCATTTGTATGGATACTCATTCCGTACATAGCAAATATGAAAGTCCTTACCCTTCGCTTTTCTTCTCCCGGACACAAATTGAGAGATGGGGAGAGAGAGAGAGAGAGAGAGAGAGAGAGAGAGAGAGAGAGAGAGAGAGAGAGAGAGAGTATCCTCAGAGCTTTCTGCAAACATTTATGACAATTGTGTGTGTGTGTGTGTGTGTGTGTGTGTGTGTGTGTGTGTGTGTGTGTCTGTGTGTGTGTGTGTAAACAAAGCTTGCTCTTATGTCTTAGATTGTAGAAATAGGGGGTGGTAAGCATTCATATCTGCAGTGGTAGATAATTCTGCCTAACTAACAGTATGTGCTTGAGTGGGTGAATAGGAATTAATATATATATTTCAACAAATTTTTTCCTCTCCAAACTTTCGTTTTGTTTAATTCTACTACCTTTCGCTGGCTGATTGAGGTTGCTGTTGCATTCTTTTTCGAAACCCTTGGCGGTCGGAACACCACAGAATTATGAACTGTGGTGTGTTTCTTCTATCTGACGCCAGAGCACAGACACAATCAGCCGTGTCTCCCTGATGAGTCCGATCCAGCGGACGAAAGGCCTCGGAGCAGGCGACACATATAGATTTGTCTTCAGGCGGGGATTGCGATAGTTTCCTCATGCAGCTAGTGAAGGGGTTTTCATATTTATGATATACATTTCCCATTTATTTCATCTTCAATTTTTTTTTTTTTTTTTCCTCTCAATTTCTAATCTTTGCGAAATCATTACTATAATGATGGAAGAATTGTTAACCTGCACTTGTTTTTCCCCCACTACTTAATTGTTCAGCATTATATATATATATATATATATATATATATATATATATATATATACACAGGGTTTGTTGAATAAATCAAACAGCAATTGATTAACTCATTAACGGAAAAAAATACTACACCATTTAATATAGGAGGAGGATGTGTCAGAGTGTATGGAATGCTGCGTTTTTATGTAAGTTAAAGCAAAAACTTCAGATGTAGCATGTACTTACATGAAAGCTTTTCATCAAACATGCATGCTTTAGGGGATGTTTACTTTTAAGGCGGTTATAAGAATCTCCCAAGGACATATAATGATCCTCACGCAAATTAGTATTTTACTCCATGATTTCACAACAAACATACTACAGTATTGCACACCAGCCTTTTTTTTCTGGTATAGCATTCTTCTTAAAACCCAAAAGGCAGAGGAGTCAAATTACCACTTTCCGCGGTCACTGAGGAGAAACAATCAGGTTTCGAAATACCGGTATATGACCAGGAGTTATATGTTAGTGAGCTTCCTCCCCATTGGAGATGGTCTCCCGCTTCAGAGAGACTATAAGCTTGCTGAAGGTTCATTTTGAGAAGCATTTATTATTCCCCATTCACCCACTCAAGCGCATACTGTCAGTTAGGCAGAATCATCTACCACTGCAGATATGAAAGCTTGTCACCCCCCCTATTTCTACAATCTGAGACATAACAGCAAGCTTTGTTTATAATTCAATATTTCTTGCAGTCATTGCAACACCTAGCTGCTCTGTAAGTTGCTGGAATGGTGCTCGGTACTTATCCTTGGAATTTATTGTTTTATTGTAATTTAGTCCCTTGCGGATTCATTGCAAGAACTGGCCCTCAGCACTTGTGTCTTAAAGAGTTATCTTTTTATATATTTTCTACTTTTCACAAGAAAATGTAGTTTGTTTTGCTCTTTCATGATTTTCTTTTGCTTCTTAGGTGGCACCTTTGGTTAGTTTTTTTTGAAAACTCAACAAACATACTACAGTATTGCACACCAGCCTTTTTCTGGTATAGCATTCTTCTTAAAACCGAAAAGGCAGAGGAGTCAAATTACCACTTTCCGTGGTCACTGAGGAGAAACAATCAGGTTTCGAAATACCGGTATATGACCAGGAGTTATATGTTAGTGAGCTTCCTTCCCATTGGAGATGGTCTTCCGCTTCGGAGACTAAGCTTGCAGAAGGTTCATTTTGAGAAGCATTTATTATTCCCCATTCACCCACTCAAGCGCATACTGTCAGTTAGGCAGAATCATCTACCACTGCAGATATGAAAGCTTGTCACCCCCTATTTCTACACACACACACACACACACACACACACACACACATATATATATATATATATATATATATATATATAAACAAAAAAAAAAACATACGTAGCACAGTATGCTGATGATATGGCTGTACGGATTTGCAAACCTCTTCACAAATATACGAACAAAACATTTATTCACCTGCCAGGAGTTGACAAAACGAACTAAATGCATGGAATAAAATGGGCTGTAAACGTAAATAAAAAGTGCATAATTTTTTTTTTTCAGGACAAAAGTAAACAACAAACATTTCAAGTGGCTTGTGTTGGATGATAACCCTCTTTGCATAATCATACCCTCACATTTTAGGAGTACAATTCACATGCATAGCAACTTGAGAATTCGTATCAAATATCTGATTACCTAACCAGAAAGGGCGTATCTTTCAGAAAGCATTAATCAAATTAACAAACTCATAAAAAAAACAGCCATGACGCTAAGATACAGGAACCTTCTTATAGTATTCCAGTTCCGTTCCATAGTCGTTCGCTGTTCGGCACCAGGATCGATGCTCATGACAGGCAACAACTAACTTGTTCCAAGCGTGCAGGAATGTTCTCATTCAGATTTTAATTGTCAAAGAACTTTATCTACAGAGAGAGAGAGAGAGAGAGGGAGAGAGAGAGAGAGAGAAGGGGGGGGGGGAGCAGAGACAGAGACACGGAGAGAACTCGAACCCGAACGCGAACTCAAAACATTCAATGACTTATGGCACGATGGCCTCCGTACCAGGGTGAGTTATGTTTAAAATCATTTTTGAAAAAGGAAGAAGTCATATAGGAAACAATATATGACAACATTCTTACAGACATCAGTAGAGATGTGACAAAAATATATATTTGTTTATCATTCCATGAGTCATCGTATACGTTCGGGAGAGTTTTCTTTTAACGGATCTCTATGAAGTCTTTAGCAATCGGCTATGTTTTTATTATTGCAAAATATTTGTACAAAAACGAAGCAAGCCAGCGTGTATTATTCGCTTTTTCACATGTCAAAGTTTCTATCAGATACTGGTTTTCAAAATGAGACGGAATAGTTTCGAAAATATTTGGGCTAATATTTTGAGACACACAAACAACATATATCTTTCATCCTCTATTTCAATCTGTTCATAATAATAATATGACACACAAAAGCGCTGATGGTTAAATGAACCTTATGTAGACCACATGTGTCAGTAGTGTAGGGACACAGAGCCTCGTCTTCAGATTCAAAGCACTGAGGAATCAGGTCACAAGGAAAGTGTCTGACCAAGTTAGGCCATACAGATGATGAACAGTTCTACTTTGACCTTGACCCGGGTACCTGTCTTGGCTTCAGCCTGTTGGAATGAAATGAAAACCGAGCTCTGAATCCAGAGTGCCGACTGTAAAACCTAGCTGTGGAGAGGTAAAAAGATAAAAGGTAATCCTGGTCCTGGCTTTCAGCGTTAGCACCATCAGGAAAAAGAAATGTTGTGCGTTTTACTAATTTCTCAGGAGAGGGTTTACAACAGACAGATCCACACTGGCCAGAGAAAGCGTAAAAATTGCGAGACCCGACATGAACATTGAGCAAACTGACGAAAATGATGCTTCCAGGTGGTGGTGTTAGAGTGACCACGGTGAAAACGTTGAACGACCCTTCCAGCCTGTTGTCTGTGCATAACCTGCACAGTTAGAATAAGTCTTTGTCTTAGACCGGCTAGAAGAAAGACAACGTCTGTTCGAGATCAAAGCATTTGTTATGGTCTTACAATCGTGTCTGATTTTGAAGTGTGTGTGTGTGTGTGTGTGTGTGTGTGTG
Source organism: Conus betulinus (assembly GCA_016801955.1). Taxonomy (NCBI): domain Eukaryota; kingdom Metazoa; phylum Mollusca; class Gastropoda; order Neogastropoda; family Conidae; genus Conus; species Conus betulinus. The sequence goes on from JADBJO010000738.1 coordinate 303,409, forward strand.
TGTGTGTGTGTGTGTGTGTGTGACAGAGAAAAACACACACACACACACACACACACACACACACACACACACACACAACGCACGCACGCACGCACGCACACACACACACACACACACACACACACACACACACACACACACACACACACACAGGGAGAGAGAGAGAGAGAGAGAGAGAGAGAGAGAGAGAGAGAGAGAGAGAGAGAGTGGGGGTGGGGGAGAGAGGATGCATGTATGCGATTGTGTTCTTGCAGTAAAAAAATTCTGACCAAATGCATGTATGCTCTCTCTTGCTCTCTCTCTCTCTCTCTCTCTCTCTCTCTCTCTCTCTCTCTCTCTCTCTCTCTCCCCCCCCCCCCCCCCCCCCCCCCCCCCCCCTGTCTCTCTCAGTCTCTCTCCCTCTCAAAACGACTCCACTGAAATTGGTATGAATGACATGAGAGTAAACCACCATTAATGCACTGTACCCTGCATAAAGGCAATAGTGAATGAGTTGTGAAAACAAGGATTCACCCATGAACGGGTGATGCTGTTTGTTGTTGGTCTCAATGATGATCTTCATTCACTGATGAATGGATACTTTGTGTCGTCTTAGTGGTTATCAAGAGGACGAACCTATAAACAGAGAAAGGAAATATTTCTCACACTGTACCAGTATGTTTTGTCATGAATAAATTACAGTGGTGGCAGAAATGCCGATGCTGAGGGGTACCGCCCCCTTTTCCCTTCCACACCGCCCACGAAATCAGAAGAAGAAGCTCCTCCTCCCTCTCACGTTTGAAGCTCACAAAAACATGTAAAGCATGTCATGGTACATCGACTGCCATCCCCCTTGTTCCCTCCACCTCTTCCCCCCTCCGCCATGTTTACAAGAATTTGGAACACCACCTCCCCCAGCCTCTCCTTCCCTCACCCACCCCACAGTCATATCCCCAATTTGATAAACTTTCGGAAAACTGCACAGATGCTTTCGTCAAATGAAGCTCCGCTACCTTATTATCAGATTTTCTTCCGACAACACTTGATAAAGCTTTAGAGTGCAAACCGGTTGACAACACAAAAAAAACACGAGGAGAAATATCGCAAGCAAACTCACGTTCACAATCATAAAGACGTGGAGCAGGTAGCATTCAAAGTGTTGATTACAATCATGCTCTGGAGGATACAGCAAAACAAATTACAGTCCCCTAAGGGGAACAGCAGCCGTGGCACCACTGGGGACTCCAGATACATGCTAATCCAAGTCCTGTTTTTTTTTTTTCTCAGAGGCTGTTAAGTTGCTGTCTCGGGGGACTCAACATTGAACACTCCAGAGACCCAGACACAACCCGACTCCAGCTCAGCCGCGCACTTCGATGTAGACAGATCAGTAGCATGCAATCGTCACTCCACGTCTCTTCTTAGTCTTGCAACATTTTTTTTATAAAGATGAAAAGTAAATAACTGATGCAAATCGAGAAGCACACTAAACCTAAGACTAAGACAACTAAGACAAAAAAATTGGAGTATACAAGTTGTCTGATCATTAAGTTTATGACAAGTCAGAACAAGATAGTGCGCAAGGGGATGGACCAAACACTGACAAGTGAAATTTTCTGATTTAAATATGTTAATTAAAAAAATCAATTTTTTCAGTTTACCATAGCTTAAGGGTATACCCACACATTTCCATTACACAAGCACCATGCTTGGAAACACGCAAACTCAGTTATACTCGAACCTGTAAATTCATTACATAACATTATCAGTCTCCCAATTCCCCCAAAGTCGGAGTGTGGCTGCCCACGTGGCAGGGTCATTAAAAACGGTCACGCACCTAATGTCCTCATCCCAAACTGATGCATTTGTACCATAGTGTTTAAGTACTTTGGCTGTTCGGATGATCCCCGGAGTCTTTTAGCCAAGGTACGACAACATCAACAACAACAAAAATAACTTTACAACACTCAAAGTAAAGAAATAAACAATGAAGCTCCAACGTTAAGCATTTTGCAAGT
>JADBJO010000738.1:307905-312905 GCA_016801955.1 Conus betulinus
GTTTTATTTGTCTGTGAGTGAATAAATATGCGTGCACGCATACACGTGACTAGGGGGAAGGAGAAGGGTGGTTTTTGTGAGTGTGTGTGTGTGTGTGTGTGTGTGTGTGTGTGTGTGTGTGTGTGTGTGTGTGTGTGTGTGTCAACTAAACTAAACTAATCCCAGCGTTGTCACATCTTGCAACACATTAGTAGCAGAAAGAAAAAGCACAGTGTGTATCAGAGTCTGATTAAATTTTCTGTCTCCGAAGAGAAAAACACAACAGGATATACTGGGCAAGTACAGGTTGGAAGCAGTCCAATAACATGAGCTCTGAGGGTTTTGTCATGTTAGTCTCTGTGGAAAATCAGTTTTTGTGATCCTTGTCATTAGGTCATACGTTGTTGGTCAAAAAATTTGCAGTCATCGAGAAAATGTAGTTCGTCCTCAACGACGTGGCATGTTGTGCATAATCTGTTTTCTCTGTCAGTGTTGGTATAACGGCCCCTCTCAATTTGGAGTTCATGGGCACTTATTCGTAATCTAGTTAGTGCTCGTCTGCAATCTGTGTCAGTGTGTTGCTCCAAATAAGCCGCCTGTTTGTATTCGGTAGTAACTGTGGCATAAAATTTGAGCTTGGATGTGCTTTCGTTCTTTTGTTTCTTCCAGAACTCATATAAAACGTTTCCAGCTTCGCATTGATTAGAAACTTCAGGCGAGTCACACTAAATGTACCTTGATTTTCCCAGACATGCTGTAATCCTATCGTTGACAAGGTTTGTCTTATAAACTTCGGCCATTTGCTTTCTTCGGTGCCCTGAGAGATCATTGACTGATAAATCTGTTGTTGGTAAGAGTCTTGGTCTGACTCTAATATGTGTATCCAGAATGCGATAGTCTGGGTTATCACTTTAAAAGTAATCGGGAATCTCCCCAGTTCGCCCAAAACCGGTAATGTCATTGCTTTTCTATGAACTCTTAATAATTGCCTGCAGAATTTAATGTGTGCGGTTTCATGTGGGAATTTGTTTGCAAGACAGGTTTTGAACAAATGCTGCATTTTCTTTTCTTGACATATTTCATCTTTGTATTGGTAAGAGGATGGGAACCACACCTCCGACCCATATGTGAAGATGGGAGAGACTAATGAGTCGAATAGGGTTGTAACTGTTCTCATATTTACATTTTGACCATAAAACGTTCTCTTCAAGGTATGTGCGGCTTTATTCCCCTGTCTTGCTAAGTGTTCTTGGGCTTCTGTAAAATGTCCGTTTTATTATGGAAAATGACTCCAAGATATTTATATTGATCTACTGTTTCAATTATGTTTTCACCGCAATTGAAGAATAGTGGTGCCTTTGGATCTGATTTGGTGAATACAACGACCTTTGTTTTCTCTGTGTTGATTTTCATTCCCCAGTCTAAACAGTAGTTGTGTAACTGGTTTAATTTACTCTGAAGTCCCTGTTTTGAAGTCGAGAGGTGGCTAAATCATCTGCATACAAAAGACACGGAATTTCGACTTGTTTTTGGTTGGTCAAATTCGTGGGGAATCATGGTCTCTGAGATATCCGACTATGTCATTTATGAATATGTTAAATAAGGTTGGGCTAAGGGTATTACCTTGGAGAACACCTTTTTGTATTAATATTTCCTTAGTGAAACCAGATTGGCTTCTTGTACAAACCGAAGCCCCGTTGTACATGTCCTGTATGATTTGGTAGCATTTACCAGTTATTCCTGCTTGCATCATTTTCATCAGTAGGGCTTCGTGCCATATATTATCAAATGCTTTGCTGAAGTCAACAAAACAGCAATAAAGCCTTTTAGTTCTGTCTTTTAGTACCTTATCAACTAGTTTTGACAATATGAATATTTGATCAGTGTGGTCGTGAACCCTTTCTGAACCCTGCTTGCTCCTTTGCCAAGGTGGTTTGCCTCAAGATAATTCATTAACCTTTCATTCATTATGTTGCAAAACACTTTTCCAAGCGAACTATTCAAAGTTATGCCTCTGTAATTGTTGGGTTGGACTGGCCGCCTGACTTATAGACTGGGACTGTGATTCCTGTTTTCCAGAGGTCCGGGTATTTTTCTGATTTTAAGATTAAGTTAAACGCGTCTTTCAGAAGAGGAGCGATTTCAGGTAACATTGCTTTAAGCGTTTCGTTTCTAATTCCATCTTTGCCTGGGGATTTTTTTATTTTTCAGCTTTCTGGCCGCGTTCCTAACCTCCGTTTCTAGTATTTCATAATCTAACTCAGATTCCCAGAAGGACGATTATTTGACCTCTTAAATGCTATAACATGTCATCAACTGTTTGTTTTTTTTTTTTTTCTGCGATCTTCTGTTTCTCTCCTATTAGCGTTTTAAGATATTCAAACCATTTGTTCGCGCTGAGACAGTTTTCTTGACCATAGATTTCATGATCGTATGTTTGCAGTTCCCGAACGGTTTTCCATATTGAATTGGGATCAGTTTCTAGGGCTTCGTTTAGTGAATAAGGAGTTTGTTCCGATATGTTTTCTTTAAAAGTCGTTTATATATTTTACATTGTGAAAAGTATTTTTGCCTTAGTTGTTTATTTTGGGGGTTTCTGTTGACCGCGTTCAGTAGTGATCTATCTCTCTTCTTTGGGAATGACAGTCTCTGTCGAACCACTTCTTCTTTCCATGTCTAGATTTTTTCCTATCGTCTTTGTCTAAGCGCCATCTTTGCTGTGGTTGAAAATATATTCGTTATATGTTCAATAGTCGTATTTATAGTCGTTTATGCCATTGGATATGTGTGTGTGTGTCTGTGTGTGTGTGTGTGTGTGTGTGTGTGTGTGTGTGTGTGTGTGTGTGTGTGTGTGTGTGTGTGTGTGTGTGTGTGTGTGTGTGTGTGTGTGTGTGTGTGTGTGTGTGCATGTGTGGGTGGGTGGGGGGGTGTGTCTGTGAATGTGTGTGTGTGGGGGGGGGGATGCGGGTGTGAGGGGGTGCGTGGGGGGTGTTCTGTGAGAGAGAGAGAGAGAGAGAGAGAGAGAGAGAGAGAGAGAGAGAGAGAGAGAGAGAGAGATCCCCCCCTCCCAGTACAGTTAAGATGTTAATTTGTTTTATTGCTAGAATTTTTGGTTTTATCATTTCAGCTAAAAATGTTAATTGCTTCCCTGATAATTTTCCTTTGTGACTTTTTTTTAATGTCATTCAGATGATAATTTTTTTTTTTTTTTTTTTCGTTTTCTCATTAATTTATTATTAAGTATTTTGTTGTTGTTGTTGTTGTTGTTGTTGTTCTTATTGTTGTTGTTTTTTAAATGTCGGTACAACACTATGTCAATCTGACAGTAAATGGTTTCAGTCAGTGTTTGCGCGCGTGCGTGCGTGTGTGTGTGTGTGTGTGTGTGGGGGGGGGGGGTTCGTAGGTGTGCTTGCGTGTGTGCGTGAGGGCATATATCAAGAATACCACTAAAATGCCTAATAAAATTCTTAAAATGCTCGACCCTTGGGGAGCAATCTATTAAAAATAGAATGGTAAAAGGAAGTTTTAAGATCGACAGGTCTGTTTCGAGCGCTGGCTCTCCTCAGGATGGTTTTGGGTTGTCTACTTCCGGTGTTATATGGCCCAATGTCACTGTTTACACGTGCGGATTGGCTGCACATGTGTTGTTCGGTTTTCAGGTTGTTTACAGTTCAGGTTGCGTTTGCTGACAACGATTTTCCTTTGTGCCTGCAGTTGTTTACTATTTCTACTTTAGTATTTAGAGTTGCTAAGTGTGGTTTGCATAGTATTAACCATTTTTCTGTTGAACATAGGTTGCATCTTTTAGAAATGTTGTATGGTGATGCCCTTTTTATGATTTTCCAAGATATGTTATGTATATATATATTTTTTTTTTGTCTTTAAGTCTCCAAATATATTTGCTCAGTTCTGTTTGGTTTTTGTATTTTTCTTTGTTGAATGACTGTTTATGGTTTGCGTACCTGGTTTTGAAGTGATTTTCAGTGATCCCATATGTATGTTTCTTTTTCATTTTCTGATGTCACAGTGGCTTGGTATACAATGTTGTTATAGAGGCATTTGTTGCTTAAGGGACACTGTTCTTTTTTAGTACAATTGCAGGATTTCCTTTTCTTCACCCTTCTTTGCTGTGTTTGCTTTTCATTTTGTTGGATGAATCAATTATATTTTTAAGGTTAGGCATGCATTAATATGAAAGTTTGATGGTGTTCTTGTTGAATATTTTGGACAATTTGTGTTCTTTTGGGAAGGATGCTGTCAACATTTTGAAGAATTCTTTCCCCCAACGTTTTTTTTTACTCGTCCATCATATGAAGGGTTGTACCATGTGATTTTCCTTTTCCTCCTTTTTTTTTTTTTTTTTTGTTCATGTTGTTATCTGGGTTGTATTGTAGTTTGTAGCTGTAAACCACTTTTTTGCAATGCCTCTTGGTATTCTGTTGCTGCGTTGTTGAATACTCTTTCATTATGTGACAGATTAGATAATCTCTTGTTTATGCCATTGGGTATGGTTTTTTAGTATAGTGGTGGGTGGTTGCTTTTGATGTTTACATAAATGGGGGTGTGTCATTAGGTTTCTTGTATGGTTTATATATGTGGTTGTTGAGGTCAAGTGTTATGTCTAAGTAGTTCACTACCTTTTTGTTTGCTTCGATGGTGATTTTTAAGTTTTGGTTTTGGAAAATTTTGCATAGTTCTTTTTTCTTGAAACAGACCTGTCGATTTTAAAAACTTCCTTTTGCCATTCTATTTTTAACAGATATATATATATATATATATATATATATATATATATATATATATATATATATAATAATAATAATAATAATAATAATAATAACGTACATTTATAGAGCGCCCTTTCTCACTAGAGCTCACAGCGCTTTACAATAATCAACTATAAACATGTAACACTCGTTTACACAACGGGCTGCCTACCTGGGTAGTGCCGACTGAAGAGCTGCCAGCTGGCGCTTCATTCAGTCGTTTCCCGTGTCATCCAGTCAGTATTGTTCAATATC
>JADBJO010000738.1:317905-320405 GCA_016801955.1 Conus betulinus
ATGTAACAAACTAACTACTTAGAACTTTTAACTGATCACTAGCTTCTCATAGACGTACTGATGATCTCTCTTAACATGATCACAGTGTCATAAAAAAAAAACTGAAAATTTAGTGCTACTGGGATATCACTGTGGGAACGACAGTCTTTATTAGTAAGCTATGGTAGATCTACAGCGTCAGAAACAGAAATAATGAAGGCGAACATCACTGATGCTCACTGACGAATTTTTCTTTCAAATGAATGAATCACCTGTGCTTTGACTGGTTTCAATCCTAACCTGCGATCGTTGGTTATATCGGTTCTATTTTTACTTTCTCAGACAGGATCATAATCACTCAGAAGTCTGCTAGTGCCGCGCAAGACTGGAATAACCACAGTTGTTCATGCTCTGGTCTCAATCTTATCAGCTTGCATTAATTTGCATGCAGAAATTGACGCAAACGCGGTACTGAGATTTTTAAGCCTGCTATATAATTTTCTTCTACAATGTTCTTGTATTCATGACACCCCCTCCCACCACCTTCGCTATTTTCTCCCTCCATTCCACTTTTCCCCTTCTTTCCTCATGTCTTGCACACGGTGTCTGAATTTCCAAAATAATGTTCGTCAAGCCAATATTTCCTTTCCTTTAATAATACATCTTTTGAGTTTTTGTTTTGGGTAAACGATGCCTTTCTTTCATATCTGATTGTTATGCGACTGAAGAAAACCCTTCCAATACAGGTAACGAGAAACTCTGTGTTGCGAATCACGCTTATTGTAACCAAACCGCTATAGTAAGCGAAATCAGCAAAACATTTAGAACATACGGGAAAAAAAAATGCAAATCACTGCATTTAGTACAAGAATGGCGAAGGTAAAGAAGATCAATATATATATATATATATATATATATATATATATATATATATATATATATATATATGTGTGTGTGTGTGTGTGTGTGTGTGTGTGTGTGTGTGTGTGTGTGTGTGTGTGTGTGTGTGTGTGTGTGTGTGTGTGTGTGATGCTGAACATTTTAGTAGGGGGGGGGGGGGGGGGGGAGGACAAGTGCCGCCTAACAATTCTTCAGTCACTGTAGTGATGACTTGGCAAAGATTTGAACTTTTAGAAAAAAAATGACGATGAAAAAATACTGGGGGAAATATATTATACATAATGAGAAACCCTCACTAGCTGCATGAGGAGAAACCCTTCACTAGCTGCATGAGGGAACCATCGTAGTCCCTCTCAAAGGCAGATCTATTTGTATTGCTTGCTCCTAGGTCTTTTGTCCGCGGGGTCGGACTCATCAGAAAGACAACAGATTGTGTCTGCGCTCCTGGTGTCAAATAGAGACACACCACAGTGGTGTTCTCACCACCAAGGGTTTCAAAAAGAATCCAACAGCCCCCCCCCCCCCCCCCCCCAAAGCAGCTAGCGAAGGATAGTAAATGCAATAAAACAAAAGTGTGGAGAGGAAAAAAAGTTGCTGAAAAACTAAAAGCATTATGCAAACACTATAAAATGTAAGGGACAAAAATCGTTGAGCCTATGCTTAAGGATCATTCAAGGATGCAAGGGAGATCAAAAGATATGGAACAGTCTGAGTGGTCAGCTCTGCTGTTCAATAACTCAAGCATTGTCAGTGGCTAAGAATTGTGCAGAACAGCTTCTACTTGCATCTCCTAAGAGATGCAATCTCCCACTGATTGACCAAACGATATGATGCTGAACAGACACAGGCACACACACACACACACACACACACACACACATATATATATATATATATATATATATATATATATATATATATATATATATATATATATATATATATTTAAAAATAATGCTCTCTTGTTTGTCCTGAGCTCCGCACCCTGTAGAACTGACTGAGGTAGAAACCAGAAACGGTAAAATACATAAATAAAACCATGGACAGTCTGCAAATTACTTAGATGTATCACTCCAGCTGAAAGATGGTAAAATTACAACAGACGTTTTTAGTAAACATAACCATTCCTACTTACCACCGACTGCGCATGATCTGCAGTGATGATCATGACCTGCAGAAAAGAATAGAGGAATATTCTCAATATCTTACTCTCTCTCTCTCTGGATGGCCATACAAGAAAGCTAAAGCTAGATTACTAGAAGGGGCCTCCAAGACCAGAAATAAACTGCTCCAAAAGCCTAGGAGAAAAAAAGATAACAAAATTGCATGGGTGACTACGTTTGATCCACGAGTTCCTTCAAAATCTGTCATTTATAAGAAACACCTACATCTTCTATATGCTAATGAGGTGAACAAGGAAATCTTCCCCCCTAAATGTATAATATCCCGCTGATAGAAAAAGACAAAATCTAGCCCAAATTTACAAGCCCACCCTTCCAAAACGTCATGTAGTCTATGGGCCAGCTAACAATCCAGGGTTTTATCTGTGTAACAAAAAATGTGACACGTGTCGCCATTCCATGGAAACGAAAATGTTAGTGTCCCCATGGGGGATGGCAGG
>JADBJO010000738.1:325405-330405 GCA_016801955.1 Conus betulinus
GAGAGAGAGAGAGGTAGAGAGAGCGAGAGAGAGAGAGAGAGAGAGACAGACAGACAGACAGACAGACAGACAGACAGACAGACAGAGAAAGTGTGTGTGTGTGGGGGGGGGGGGGGGGGGGCACACCCGTCACACGACGGTCCCCATGTTTACACTCATATACACATAGAGACAATCATGCGTCCTACACGCAACAACACGTCTGACTCCTTTCCTTCAACATAACAAATCAGAATTTCAATTTCTTCCCTGGTTTAACAAAAAAAAGTTGTCTTTCTCTTGACGCCTCACTTTAGCTGGCGTGAGGGGGTTGAATATTTCCTCCATTTTTCCCGTTTTACAAATGTTATTCAAGACGTCACTAACATGCAAGGGTTAGTACTGTTCTGCAAAAAGAAAGTATATTCAGGTCACACTGACCTCAATTCATTAGTCCATTTCACAAACTTCTTCAGGTCATGCAGACGACCAGTTGCCTTACAACAAACTATTCAAGGTTCACTGATCCCAATTCTTTTACCTTTCCAGTGGGAAAATCAAACTCATCCTTTCCATGAAAACAATCATCAAATCAAATTTCCTGATCAAAACTGTGAAGAATTTAAGTACTGTATCCGCCAGATATGAACAAACAAATCACAACAAGGCAAAACATGACGCCTTTTGACCTCGTAGGGTCTTGTCCAGGCAAGATAAATAACACGGAGGGCAGCGAAAATGAAGAAGACGAGCAATCACTTATTTCACTGAATACGGCGCAGGATGGGCGTTGAATGAAAACGAGGCCGTAGGGAAGGAGGCAATGCGAGTTAAAACGGTAATAACGATAATGATAATATTGAAATCAATAGTAGTGAAAATAACGATGTTGATAAAAGTATTAAAAAATATGATATAGATGATTACTACCACTTTTGGTGATAATATGACAATATCAGTTGTAGTGAGGAAGAAAGGAGAGGGGTGAGAGAATGATCGAAAAGCATGCTTGTCATGGTAACAGTGTGAGTGGTGATGATGATGGTGATGATAATGGTTAAGTGTTAATATCAATGATGAAACTGGTATTAGTAGTAATGATAATAGTAACAATAATAATAGCTACCAGCCGCTGGAACACAAACTTGGAGTGATACGCACCCTCACCCATCGGGCCAACACCACCTGCTCTACTCAGGATGCCAAAGACCAGGAAATGGAACACATCAAACTGGTTCTCGCTATATCGGGCTATGAGAAGTGGGCGTGGAACATCCCAGCTAGAAAGAAGATCACACTGCACCCCTACCACCAAACAGACCAAACCAGGTGTTAAGGACATGTCACCATCCCCTATGTCCGCGGTGTGACTGAAGCCTTGAGCAGGAAGATCAGGAAAGCCGGCGTCTCCGTACATCCCAAACCTATCAACACCATCCGCAGCCAGCTGGTCGCCCCCAAGGACAAAACTGACAAACTGGACAAGTCTGGAGTGACCTACCAAGTAGACTGTCGTGGCTGTGAAGAGAACTACGTCAGGGAAACTGAAAGAAAAAACTTCAAAATGCTTGACGAGAACAAATAAAGGAATCAACACCAGTAGGCGCCCACCTACATGCCCAGCAAGATCAGTTCGAATATGACATCATCAGCTTTCTCGACCGTGACAATAGATGGTTTCAGCGTGGGGTGAAGGAGGCTATCCATATTGCCGCCAACAACCCCACACTCAACCGGAACAGGGGCAGACACACCTTGCCATCGGTGTACAACACCCTTTTTGTTCAGTCACACATACCGGGGTTCGACCCGTGGTTGTGTGCACTGAACTCCACTTCACCCAGTAGCCACACCACCGCTGGCGAATACGGACAGAGGTCTATCGAAAGCTCCAAGTAAGTGCTTATTTCCCAGCTGAGTGACCTGTCTAAATCTGGTAGTCGTTATGATAATAATATCAATAATAATAATAATAATAATAACAATAATAATAATAATAATAATAATGATGATGATAATAATAATAATAATAATAATAATAATAATAATAACAATAATAATAATAATAATGATGATGATGATGATGATGATGCTAATTATAATGATAATCATAATAATAATCATAATAATAATGATCATACTGATGTTAATAATATGAAACTAATAATAATGATAACACTTATAATAATGATATTAATAATGGCGATGATAATAATAATAATGATAATAATAATAATAATAATAATAGCCATTGCTTTAATAAAAATGATAATAATAATAACGTTAATAATAATATCAATAATGTCAATATTAGTAATGATGATGATGATGATGATGATGATGATGATGATGATGATACTAGTAAAAATAGTAATGAAAATAAATGTAAAGATACCAAGATATGATAAAAAAAAAATCAATAATATAGTAATAATATACTAATATTGATACTAATAGTAAGGAAGGAAGGAAGGAAGGAAAAGGAGGAGGAGGGTCAGGGAGAGACGGGAACAACAAAGAGGAGAAGGAAGACATTAATTGTAGGAAGGATGGAATACTGTAGGTATATTAATAGTGTTGATGATCATCTTGATTGTAACCATATAGTAATGATGGTGATGGTTTAGGAGGCTGGAAAAGTGGTAGTTGATATGTATGAAATACTGTGAAGTATAATGCTGATTATAATAATATCAGTACATATAATGGTTGTAACAGTTACGAAATTTTAACAATTGTATTGATGATAGTAGTAATAATGAAAACAAAATTTACGAAAAAGGTAATCACAGTAATAATAGTGATCGTAATAGTAATAACAGCGATGATGATAATGGTGAGTGTTAATACTAATTGAGGTGGCCATTTTCCATTTAATTTTTAGCTCATATTATTTATCTCTCTTTATATATCTCATTTTTCCTTTCACGATTCATCATTTGTTTATTTATTTATGCATTTTTGTTCCTAGTCAATTCTTTTTTCAACAATAGACATTCCAAAGCACCCCAAGGGTGGCGAGGGGCTGTGAGAGGCTACGTCCAAGAAATAGTTCCAATGTAGAGGGTGCTCACCCTTGAAAGACAAGGCACTCAATTGATTAAGTATTTAAAGTAATAACTTACTCGACGATCGATCACAGGATCCACATCTTACGTAACGGATGTGTGATCGGTATAAAATTTAGAAATGATTCTGATCACAATTAAAACGAGATTTAACGATGGAAATTTCGAGACTGCAATAAAAAAAAAAGTTGCAATAAAAATTATCAAATATATTCACGCATCCCATAATCACCCTTGGATCAATGACATGTGAGCGTACAAAAAAAAGTAGTTGAGAGTTCAAATCTCCCATACTTCTTCGTCTTCTTCTGCTGCTCTTGTCTATTCTCTCTCTTTTTTTTCCCCCTCTCTCTTTCTCTCCTCTAAGCTGATCCGCTGCTTCTGCCAAAGTGACAGGCAGTCTCTTTTGTCATAAGAGTACAAAGTACTATTCAAAAACCTGAGGAAAAAATCACCCTGTAAAGGTGAGTTTTCAATCACTTCATACAAGTGTGTGTGTGTGTGTGTGTGTGTGTGTGTGTGTTTTCAAAACATATCAAGTATTCGCAGAGCAGGTTTGTAGGTTCGAAGTGCTCGAAAAGGAATATGTATATTTTTTTTTTTTTTTTTTTTTTTTTCTACTGGGTACGTGACAGTGTGTGTACGTATGTGTCGTGTATATATATATATATATATATATATATATATATATATATATATATATATATATATATACTGAAGAAGCTTTTATAGCGAAAATTTCATTCGAGAATATACAATTTAAAATGAAACTGTCTAGCTTTTTCTGTGTTTTTTATTTTACTCCAAGTTTTTACCCCAGAAGTATATTTGGGAGAAGTGGTGTCCAGCAATTTATTTGGACTGAATTGGAAAAAAAAAAAATATATATATATATATATATAAATAGTATCAAAGTCCCCTTTGAGATTTTAAAAAAGCTCAACCACCTGGGGAGCAACATCTGTTAAAATGAGGCATTAAAATGTAGGAGACTTAAAGAGATAAAAAAAAATAAACTACAGCATATCATGAAAAATCATAAAAAGAACAACACAGTACAACAATATTGTTTTTAAATGCACCTTATGTTCCACAGCAAAATGGTTAATACTATGTAAACCCTATTTACAACTTTGAATAAAAAAGTAGAAATAGTAAATAACTGCAGGCATAAATGGAAATCTTTTTCAGCGAATGCCCCCTGAACAGACCACAGCAAGCAACCCGAGAACCACAGATAGCACGTGCAATGAATGTAATTGACCACACACGCACAAAAATGAAATCAGGAACCGCACGCTATATAACACTGACAGCGCGCCCCAAAAAACATCCTGAAGAAAGCTTATATATATATATATATATATATATATATTTCCCTCTCAATTTCTAATCTTTGCCAAATCATTACTATAATGATGGAAGAATTGTTAACCCTGCACCACTTGTTTTCCCCCACTACTTAATTGTTCAGCATTATATATATATATATATATATATATATATATATATATATATATATATATACTGCTAAGAAGCCTAATAAAAATTCAAAGGTGCTCAACGCGCTTGGGGAGCAACATCTGTTTAAAATAAAGTATTAAACGGAAGTTTTAAAACTTCCCTTTAATACCTTATTTTAACCAAATATATATATATATATATATATATATGTGTGTGTGTGTGTGTGTGTGTGTGTGTGTGTGTGTGTGTGTGTGTAGATAGATAGATAGATTATTGATGGGTGGATTTATACTGATAGGTGTAGACCCACACATAATTCAATACAACCATTTTTTTTCAGTATTTGTATGAGTATGATTAACACTAGTTGTGAATGTATATGAATAACTACAATCTACTTTATAATTAGAATTACGGGGAAATGAATATCAAGTGTTTTACCAAGTATGAAACTGTCAGACGAGCTTAAGCCAAGGCGTGCGCGTTCTG
>JADBJO010000738.1:332905-347905 GCA_016801955.1 Conus betulinus
ATACTATTATACCACGTTTGTTCATATTTACATTCATTGAACAGAATCAACAGCTCAAAGTAAACTGAACCAACTATACTTTCTGCACCTAACTTTTAGTCGTCAGCTAGGAGGAGAATGAAGATCTCCAAGAAGTCGTTTGTAAACGTTGCACCATGTCTTTCAAATTCACCTCCACCATCAAACCATTTACAAACAAAGAAAAACAAAAACAGGACTTCAGGTATCACCTTGTTTAAATCCAGACGAACACGTGATTTACTCCGTTACAGCACCAACATTTCTCACTCTTGCTCTTATGCAGTCATACACACTCATGAAGCATTTGTATAGTTTTACCACTGACACCATTTTTAACAAGATAGGCCAAAGTATACTTCTATTTACAGAGTCAAATGCCCTTCTCGAAGTCAATACAAGTAGCAGACAGTTTGAGATTTGAAAAAAAAAGTCTTCGTATGACAGCCATGAAGGTGAACATGTAATCAATGATATAATATTTTCACTTGAACTTGAGAGAGAGAGAGAGAGAGAGAGAGAGAGAGAGAGAGAGAGAGAGAGAGAGAGAGAGAGAGAGAGAGAGGGAATAAGAGAAAAGAAAAGAATGAGATTAGTCCTCTTTCCTTCTTTCTCTTTTACAGCTGCATTTCTTGACCCCTGCCTTCTTTCACAAACACACACATACCGTCGTATTCCTTTCATGCCCCCGGTACATTGATTGAAGATTCAAGAGTCCCGGCGATGCTAGGAACCTCAGGAACAACAGACACCAAAGGCACATACAGCTGATGGCAGATTCACTGATTCTTCTAAAGGTGAAAAATGTGAAGGGAATAGTCTGGTAGGCACAGGTGTGTGCCTTTTTTTTCTTTTCTTTTTTTTTTTTTTTTCTCTTACTTTCCTTTTTCTTTCCTTGCTAGTTTCTGTTTTTTCTTTTGAAAACCTAACCCCCCCCCCCCCCCCCCCCCCCTGTCATATTTTTCTTCTCTCCTTGTTTCTTTCTTTCTCTCTCGTTCGTTTTTTTCTGTTTTTAAGGTCTTTTAGACCTCTTATTCCTTCGTTTCTTTCTTTTCCGCTTTTTCTGTTCTTTCTTTTTGTACTATCTTCTGTCTTTCTTTTCTGTTCTTTCTTTTTTTACTATCTTCTGTCTTTCTTTTCTGTTCTTTCTTTTGTACTCTCTTCTGTCTTTCTTTTCTGTTCTTTCTTTTGTACTCTCTTCTGTCTTTCTTTTCTGTTCTTTCTTTTGTACTATCTTCTGTCTTTCTTTTCTGTTCTTTCTTTTGTACTGTCTTCTGTCTTTCTTTTCTGTTCTTTCTTTTGTACTATCTTCTGTCTTTCTTTTCTTTTCTTTCTTTTGTACTTTTTCTGTCTTTCTTTTCTGTTCTTTCTTTTGTACTCTCTTTCTCTCTTTCTTTCTTCTGCTCTTTTTCTCTCTCTCTTCCTTATTCATTTCTTCCCTCAATTTGATCTGATGTCTTCTTTTTCCTTTTTTTTGTGTGACCCCTCATCATTCTTTTTTTTTTTTCTTTTTTTTTTTTCGGTGTATCCTTCCATTTGCTTTTCCTCCATCACTTCTACTTCTCTCCCGTTTTCTTCCATTACTATTTTTTTCTTTCTTTCTTTCTTTCTTTCTTTCTTGCCTTCTTTCTTTCTTTCTTTCTTTCTGTTCTCATTTTCCACATCCTCTTCCTCCTTCTATCAATCACGTCCTAAGGTGTAAACCAAGAAGACGATCTAGGCCACGTTCAAGTATAATAGCGCGACATTACTGCGCTTGCATTGGTTTATGAGACTGAACAGACTTTATGTCTGACTTTCCCATGCGCCTGCCGATATTTGGTGCGCCTCTCTCTCTCTCTCTCTCTCTCTCTCTCTCTCTCTCTCTCTCTTAAGGGAGTGAACTGGGAGTGGACTGGGATAGCCGTATTCAAAACAGTGAACGATTTTCATTATTTAGACTGCTGAAAAGTAATTATTTAGTAGAAGCAGCAGCTTATTTGTCTCTGAACTTGAATGGGGAAAATAAGTAGAAAATCTTAGAAAAAGCCATAAAAAAACATAAAATCAAACACTGAATACAACCTCTGGAAGAACACATATGAAGTTATCCAATGGTTCAAAAAACTTAACAAACAACACAAGAACACAGTATTCATCACATTCGACATAGTAGACTTCTACCCATCCATAGATGAAGAGCTACTCACTAAAGCTCTGAAATTTGCTAATAAACACACAGACATAACAGGGTCAGAAATGGAAATCATTTTTCACACCAAGAAAACTTTACTGTACAGCAGAAATGAAACATGGATCAAGAAAACGAATAAAAACTCAACATTTGATGTGACCATGGGATCGTACGACGGTGCCGAAACATGCGAACTGGTCGGACTGTTTATGCTATCCAACATCCAAAAACAACTCGGAAAGCAAGTCGGACTGTACAGAGACGACGGCCTCGCCGCGCTAAACAACAATCCAAGAACCATCGAAAACAAGAAAAAAGAACTATGCAAAATTTTCCAAAACCAAAACTTAAAAATCACCATCGAAGCAAGCAAAAAGGTAGTGAACTACTTAGACATAACACTTGACCTCAACAACCACAAATATAAACCATACAAGAAACCTAATGACACACCCATTTATGTAAACATCAAAAGCAACCACCCACCATCTATACTAAAAGCCATACCCAATGGCATAAACAAAAGATTATCTAATCTGTCACATAATGAAAGAGTATTCAACAACGCAGCAGCCGAATACAAGAGGCATTGCAAAAAAGTGGTTACAGCTACAAACTACAATACAACCCAGATAACAACATGAACAAAAACAAAAAAGCAGGAAAAGGAAAATCACATGGTACAACCCTCCATATGATGGACGAGTAAAAACAAACGTAGGGAAAGAATTCTTCAAAATTTTGACAGCATCCTTCCCAAAAGAACACAAATTGTCCAAAATATTCAACAAGAACACCATCAAACTATCATATTCATGCATGCCTAACCTTAAAAATATGATTGATTCATCCAACAAAATGAAAAGCAACACAGCAAAGAAGGGTAAAGAAAGGAAATCCTGCAATTGTACTAAAAAAGAACAGTGTTCCTTAAGCAACAAATGCCTCTATAACAACATTGTATACCAAGCCACTGTGACATCAGAAAATGAAAAAGAAACATACATAGGGATCACTGAAAATCACTTCAAAACCAGGTACGCAAACCATAAACAGTCATTCAACAAAGAAAAATACAAAAACCAAACAGAACTGAGCAAAATATATTTGGACTTAAAGACAAAAAAATAAACTATAACATATCCTGGAATATCATAAAAAGGGCATCACCATACAACAACATTTCTAAAAGGTGCAACCTATGTTCAACAGAAAAAATGGTTAATACTATGCAAACCACACTTAGCAACTCTAAATACTTAAGTAGAAATAGTAAACAAATGCAGGCACAAATGGAAATCGTTGTCAGCAAACGCACGTTGAACTGTAAACAACCTGAAAACCGAACAACACGTGCAGCCAATCCGCACGAGTAAACAGTGACATTGGGCCATATAACACCGGCAGTAGACAATCCAAAACCATCCTGAGGAGAGCCAGCGCTCGAAACAGACCTGTCGATTTTAAAAACTTCTTTTACTATCCTATTTTTAACAAATATATATATATATATATATATATATATATATATATATATATATATATATATATATATATGTGTGTGTGTGTGTGTGTGTGTGTGTGTGTGTGTGTGTGTGTGTGTGTGTGTGTACAGGGAGAGTTTACGATGGTTCCCTCAGGCAGCTAGTGAAGGGTTTCTTATTATTTATAATCCATTTTGCTTATTTTTTTCATTTTGTTTCTTTCTAAAAGTTCAAATCTTTGCCATGTCGTTATCATATATATATATATATATATATATATATATATAGAGAGAGAGAGAGAGAGAGAGAGAGAGAGAGAGAGAGAGAGATCACACACACACACACACACACACACACACACACACACACACACACATATATATATATTGCTTTGGCAATCATTGGTAGATTGCATCTCTTAGGAGATCCAAGTAGAGTCTGTTATGCACAAGTTTTAGCTGCTGTTAAGTTCTTGCGTTTGAATAATCAACCATTAATGATGATAATTCCGACTGACTGTTGATTTTTTTTTTTTTTAACCCTCCCTTGCGTCCTTCAATTGATCTTCAAGTAGTGGCTCAAATCCCCCCCCCCCCCCCCCCCCCCCCCCCCCCCCCCCTCTCTCTCTCTCTCTCTCTCTCTTCCCTCGACAGTTTACACTATTTATATAATGATTTTAAGTTTTTCAACAACTCATTTCCCCAGCACACTGTCTTTTCCTTTCACTTTTCTGCCTTTCGCTGACTCTTTGGAGGTGCTGTGGGATTCCGTTTTTGAACCCTTGGTGGTGAGAATACCATGGAATTGTACAGGGTGAAATATCTCAGTGTGACTCAGTGGGAGCAGAGAGACAATCAGCCGAGTCTCCCTGAGAAATCCACACCTGCGAACGAAAGGCCTCGGATTTGACGATTTGAATGGTTCTATCTTTAAATGACTAAGAGTGGTCCTTATCAACTGCTAACAAAGGATTTCGCATTCAGGTTTCCCTTTTCTATAATTGTTCTTACCTCTCTGCGCCACCCATGTGCCAGTTGTTGGCCTGCTTTTCTCTATTACTACAGGTAAAGGGACAAAAGTCTTTTTCCAGCTGGTAGTGGACAGATTTGAAGTGATCGTTTCCTCTAATTTATGTAGCCAATATTTCAGTGTTGGTGACGTGTTTGTGTGCTGAGAAGCACCGACGTCATTTTCACATGTCTGCTCTTTTTTTTTTTTTTTTTTTTTTTGGAAGTAAATGAAATCGAACTGTCGTTTGATGTTTGCGATCTGCTATTAGATCTGGCATAGATCGGCAAAACAAACGGCTCACATAGCTAAGCAGCTTACGGCGATTTTTTGACTAGATGGGGACAGACCGGACAAAATTATGACATTTTTCCTAGCTATCTACATGCAAGATACTTTCCATTTTTGCTTGGCCCCATGTGCACAGGTCATATTGACAGCATGTACGTGCCAAAATACAATATTTCATGTTTCGCACTCCGAAAATTGGGAAAAATCGCTGTTAGATGGAAATGATGGATTAAAAAGTAGTAAGCTGGCACTCTGTTGGTATACAGTGGGGGCCGAGAGGTACAATCACCATGAGGAAGACCTATCAACTCAACACTTCAGAGGGAAAGTTCTGAGCCTTGCAAAGACTGTTAGTGATAGGGGGCAATCCCGTCATGAATGACACTGCAGAACTGTTGATGCTGGATACTTGTGATGTGATGATGAACGAATCAGTGACCAACGCTGTCCGCACAGTGGCAAAACTTGGAAAGAGCCAGTATTTCAAGATATACTCCCATCCACTCTTCAAGTGTTCCACACCGAAGGAAAACTCTGAAGGCTGATGTCAGCCTTTTTTCACAGCTGTACATTGTGGCCCAAGACAGAGAAACAAATGTGGGTACCTTTTTTTCCAGCACGAAAATAACCCATACCCACCTTCTCTTGCAGACAGAGGGAAACTGCGCCTGGGCAAGAAGTCAGACTTGCTCAAGTGCCTGGTACAAGCACCTGATACAGACACACCAGGTTCACTTGAGACACAAGACCTTGATGATGACACTGATTTGGCAGCTTGTCTTCAGCATGTGGCTGAGGCGGAAAGCTCAGATGGGAGAACTGGATGTTCTAGACCTTGATGCAGGTCTGCTTTCCTTTATAGAACAGACATCATTGTCACAGCAGCTCGAACCTCCTAGCATTTTGAACACAAAGATTCTGGATGGCACTGCCATTTTACACTTCCTCTAAACTGCTGGAATCTCAACCTTTGAAGATTATGCCAATGATATTTTCCTACCATACATTAGAAACCAGTTGGAAGGTGCTGACAGTGTGGATGTAGTGTGGGACACATATCGCAGCAGCAGTATTAAAGAGAGTGCACGAGACAAGAGAGGCAAAGGGATCAGGAGGAAAGTTGCTGGTCCAAAAAAGATTCCTGGAAAGTGGCAAGAGTTTCTCAGGGACCCTGACAACAAACAAGAACTATTTGCCTTCCTGCCAGAGAAAGTTGCCACAGCCCAGTTTCCTAATGGAAAAGTGGTTGTCACTACATCAGGCCAGAACGTTTTGATCAGAGGAGAGGATCACAGCATGCCAGACAATGATTACGAGGAAGAAGACACAAAGATACTGCTGCACCTGCCAGATGCACTGCAGACTGGCTCCTATAGCTGCTTAGTTTGCGCTGTAGACACTGATGCCATCGTCGTCATCACCGGAAAGTTCCGCCAGCTTCAGGCATTGTGTCCAGCAGCAGACGTTTTGGTTGCTTTCAGTACAGGAGAAGAATTCACCTACTTTCACATCAATGCTATCACTCACACCCTTGGAGAGGAAAAGTCTACAGCCCTCCCCACTTTCCACAGCTTCATGGGCTGTGACACAGTGTCTGCCTTTTTCGGCAAAGGAAAACTGTCTGCATGGGCTGCATGGAAATGTTATCCTGCAGTGACGGAGGCCTTCAAGTTCATTGCAGAAAATCCCTTCATTGTCCTGGATGCTAACAGCCACCACTTCAGATTGCTGGAACGCTACACAGTTGTCTTTGTATGACAAAACCAGCCAGCTGAGCTCTGTTGATGAGGCCTGTAGAGAGATGTTTTGCCACAGAGACAAGATAATGATGGAAGCCCTTCCTCCCACACATGGCGCCTTATTACAGCATTCAAACCGTGCTGTCTACCAGGCAAGCATTTGGACTACTGCTGACCAGCCCCAGCAGCAAGCACCATCTCCAGAGGGACGGGGCTGGACTCTGGACAAGGACAGCAAGGCTTGGTTGCCTTTTGGACGACACTGCCGATAGCATCTGCAGCTTGCAGAGAACTGGTCAAATGTGCATGCAAGGGTGCAAGAGGGATGTGGCAGCAGATGTGGTTGCAAGAAAGGCGGATGGCCATGCACAAGATGGTGCAAGTGCAGCTGTGACAAATAACGAATGGACATGCACAGACCAGCTGCGGTAGCCGATGTACATGCAAGCATTACCAGTAATGACGTTTTGGCAGAATCCTGAAAATGTAATGGTGACAGAAGGCTATATTAAGGTGAATAAGCAGTTATAAACACTCATGTCTGTGGAAATAAATTGATGTCTGATTGTCATGTTTACTGATCTCTGGAAACAAGTTCCATCCCATGTCGCAACGCGATTTTTTTGTTGTGCCTTATTTTGGGGTTTTGTCGTAACCATAAACACATATCTCACGAAAAATGAATGTGTACTGATTAAAAATGTTTGGAAATGTATCCGCTTCTGATCTTATTCATTTAACTGATCACGTTGCTTTTAAATTTTTGAAAACAACTTGCTTAGACACGTACATGCAGTAATTTCCTCTGTTATTGCTATGGACAAGTTTATGACGTCACGTGACTAGGCTGCATGGGTCAAATTTGATGGGGCCTTGCAAAGGGTTAATGGGAAGCGCCCACAGAAGAGCCTCACAAAGTTTGACACTTTTGTCCAGTTGGTCCCCATCATATCGCTAAGCTGCCTAGCTAAAGAGGAGACAAGAAGAATGCATTGTGTCGTTGATAGACCACGGGCTTCCGGTGTTTGAGGTGGCAAATGTGTTGAACCTGAACAGGTCAGCCGTCGGGAAAGTGTAAAAGCGCTCCTGTGACAGTTTTTAAAAAAAAAAAAAAAAAAAAGTGGTAGGCACCGAGTGTTAACTAATCGGGGATAGATCTGCCACAGTTTATGAGATTTCAGCTGAATTCCGTACATCAGCCTCCATTGAAGTCAGCCAAAAGACAATCAAGCGCCATCTGCATGGTTTGTGGTTATTCAACACATCCCTCGGTGAAGAAAAGGTCATCAAGGAAGTAAACAGAAAGAAGCGGCTGCAGCACTGAAGGAGTTAACTTCACTGGGCTGTGAAGGATCAGTGGAAGTATGTTATTTTCAGTGATAAAGTGACCACTGTGATCAAGGCCATTGGAGGTGTAAAACTATTGCGGGAGGTCAAAGAGAAGCGCTTTCTCTGTGCAGCGTCCATCTTGGCACGAAGACTACATTAAAATGGATGGTATGGAGATGCATTTTGTATGACAGTTTTTGGACCACTGGGTGTTCGTGGAAGGCAGTATGAACAGCCAGAAGTACACTACCTTCTGCCTTCAAATGGAAACCGGGTGAAGTGGAAAAAAAACAGACGATCCTTCAGAGGGACATCTGGAGTCATGAACCGGGTGGGGCCCAACCCCCCTAGAGTGTCAGGAGATAAGGGCCGAAACACTCGCTTGAAGGGGGCTTCTCTTCTGAGGACTCTCGCTGCCACGCTCTCCATGAGTTTCTTTCTACTGTGCTGGAAAAAACAACTTTCTGCCGTTTGTTTTCGACCATTATCCAAACAAATGTTGGTACCTGCTGTAAGAAGACGCCCCTGTTCACCGCTCGGCTCACACCGAGACGTGGAACCGACAGCACAGAGTTCCTGCATTTATCTGGCACCCTCAAAGTCCAGATCCGATCGAGAGCGTGCGGCAAGTCCTCAAGACTCATGTAAAAAAAAATATTCACCGCATTAGTACACTCGGTGTGTATGTGTGTGTGTGTGTGTGTGTGTGTGTGTGTGTGTGTGTGTGTGTGTGTGTGTGTGAGCGTGCGTGCGTGAGAACGTGCGAGCGTGAGTGCGTGCGAGCATGGGTGCGTGCGTGCGTTCGTGAGTCCGAGCGTGCGTGCGTACATCAGTGCGTGTGTGCTCGCATGCGTGCGTGCATGCGTGCGTGCGTGCGCGCGTGCGTGCGTGCGTGCGTACGTGCATGCGTGTGTGCATGCGTGCGTGCGTGCGTGCGTGCGTGCGTGCGTGAGTACGTGCGTGCGTGCGTGTGCGTGCATGCGTGCGTGCGTGCGTGCATGCGTGCGTGCATGCATGCGAGCGCGTGTGTGTATGTGTGTGTGATTCTTTTTTGTTGTTCTCTTGGTTTGTTGATGGTGTTCAAATCATTGCATACAAATGTAAACTACAAGCTGATTGTTTATAAAAACACAAGAGGACTGCACGTAAAAATATAGGGCAGTCACCTGAAACAACAGAAATAACACGAAAGAAATTCTTCTCACCGTCAGTCGAGGATAGACAAATGACTTCAAGTCTTGGTATTTCAGACCTGAGAACAGCAGAAAAATAAATAAGACATTTTGCCTGTTTCCAATGATCCATTGGAGATGTGTTTCAGGTCGAGTGTCATCTGGTTTGATACATTATACAGTGGGTACAGCAGTATCATTTCAGATCTGCAGTGGAACGGATTTGATCGTAGCACGATCCTCTGGTGCGTCTACAAAATGTAATTGTGATACGGTAGGCTGAACTGCGTTCATGTATACGCAGACTCACAATGTTGTCCTTTGGAGCTCGAAATCGTATTATGCATATACAACCAGTCAGCCTAGTGGCTCGGAAGTAAGTACGACCTTGAGTGCCATTGATTGAAGAAATGTCTCCTGAGTGTGAATCGGCCAGACATGAACTGAGGTTGTAGGCAGGCACAACTGCTGTTGATGTTAGTCGTGTTGACCTTTTTGTCTGTCTGATTGTCATCAGGACATAATGGAGACACGTTGCCAATATTTCCGGTCAAAGTATTTACCATATTGCTGTTTTCAGCTGTCTGCACTGTTACAGCAGCTTCAAAAAGCCAAAGGACCAGGCATCGTTCCATGGCAGTCACAGGCATGGCGACGTGATGTCTTTCAGGCTGAACGTGACTTTTTAGCTCTGTTAGTAGACCACGCCGTCATAAATGACTGCTGCTAAGCTCTTCTAATTGATGGCTGTGTCATTGTAAAGTGGCTACCAAGGCTTAGCTGTGCTAACTCATCGCCATTGAGTTAAAAACTGACCACTCAGCCCTGCTGGCTGATCAGCATGTCATCATACACTGATCATTTAGCTCTGCTAACTGATCACAATGTCTTGAGAAACAGGCGGTTTCACACTGCCAGTTGATCACCTTCTCATTACATGCTGACAACAGAACTCTGATCACCGATAACTATGCCATCATAAGCTGGATGTTCAGCTCAGCTAATTGACCAGAGTATCAGTATAAACAGGCCACTCAGCATCGTGGATTGATCACCTTCTGATTATATACTGACAACGTAGCGCTACTGACCAATCACCATTTCGTCATCAACAGATCACTAGACTCTGCTAACTAGTCACCATTTAACTGCAGAAATGACCATTTACGTCCGGCAACTGATCACCATTGTATCAGAACTTAACTACATTTTTTTTTGTTTTTTTTTTTTTTGTTTGTTTGTTTTTGTTTTTAATTAATGTGTTCTCATGAACTGACCAATTATTTACTGATTGTCATACATTGATCTCAAATTTAAGCAGAATAACCATTATGGTATCATGAACGTGTCACAAAGATTTGCTAACTGCTCAACATGTCATAATAAACCGACCTCAAGACTCTTCTAGTAGCTTATTCATCTTTAAAATCTGCTAAACTCGGCTGAAAGTAAAAGGATCAGTAACTCTTCACAATCTATATGGTTGATTTGAATAAATAAGGTACCGGTCAATCTATCTATCTATTTATCTATCTATCCGTCTATGTTTATATGCAGGAATGAGGAACGGTTTACCAATTCTTGTTTTGGTATAAAATAAGCAAAAATGCAAGCATTCAAATATATTATTTAAACTGAACAGTTGCACGCATAATTGCATGTTTTTTTGTTGTTTATTTGTTTGTTTCTGTAAGCCTGGTGCGTTTTTTTTTTTTTTTCATATTGATCTCAGGAAAGTAGCGAAAGTATTTTGGAGGATGGGATGGGATGGTGGAGGATAGGGACAGAAAGAGGAATGGACAGAGCAATTTTGCATACGGTTTCTTCTTTTGCAAACGATTTGCTGTATATGTGTGTGGTGGTATTAGCCTATATTTCATTCTAAACGGACATAATCAAGGCCACTGACCTATCTGCAATGAGGTCAAGAATAAAAGTAGAGCACACATGCGTTCGGTACATACACTGAAAAATATGAAAGAAAATATTTGTATAACGAAACGTTTTTCCTGAAATTACTTTGGCATTTGTGTGTTAATTGATAACAGTACCTCTTCATTTTAGTGATTCAAAATGGACATAGCTACAGAGAGAGAGAGAGAGAGAGAGAGAGAGAGAGAGAGAGAGAGAGAGAGAGAGAGAGAGAGAGAGAGAGAGAGAGAGAGAGAGAGAGAGAGAGAGAGAGAGAGAGAGAGAGAGAGAGAGAGAGAGAGAGAGAAGAGAGAGAGCAATAAATCACTTTGTATTTTTACACGTGAGTCAAAGATCGACAGAAACGGGTACATCTGTCGTCGCAACAACACCAGTCTACTGCTTAGACATACTTTATTTGATGTAACTTGGACATGCCAAACTACATACATAGAATCAGATTTGTTTTTCATTTTACAATTTATTGCAATTCAGATGGAACAATTTGCACCACATACAATTTATCATGGGTGTGGGAAACATCATCTGTAGAGATTATGACGCCACATTCCAAGACTTGCTGCTTGACATGGATGAACATGGATGCTCCCTCATACCCAAAACTATTCAGGGTATGTCATTTGTTTCTGATTCTAGCTCCCCTCTCTGAGGACAAGATCATTCTCAAAACGCCGCTCATTAAAATGTCCATAAAGATGACAAATCTTACCAACATAGTGCATGCAGATTAACTTGATTCATGCAAATCTTGTGCATTAAATCAAGCTTAGGGTGGTGGAGCATTTATCATATGCCTTTTCCGACATGTTCTACATATATATCTGTCGGTGTTGCAAGCATGCGTACATACAATGCGCAAAATAAAACTAAGACGTCCTGCCACTCGCATTACCCTAATCCTGGCTGTAGCAGCCCTCTTCAGCCCAGGCATGGTCTGGGGACTGGCTTCATGCTCATAAACATGCACATGATTCAAAACAATAAAGTGTACAGGGATCGGGCTTAATGAAAGTGGGGCCTGTTTGATTGAGAACTTCCCACAGAAGAAAACATTTCCAAATAATGCCCTCAGTCATTGCAGAGCGTGTTTGAAGGGGTGAGAAGTGGAGCAATCTTGTTTGAACCATGGTTTATCCCTGCCAGTGCCTCTTCAGCTTCCATAATTAGTGCACAGTAGTGACCCTCAGTGACCGTTCACTCTTTTCCTCTACTAGCATGGTCTCTTCATTCCATGAGTTCAGACTGCAACCCGTGCTGTACAATTCGTGGAATTTAATGGCCTGTGCAGACAATCTTCAAATTCAGCTCCGCCCCAGAAGATGTTGGTGGTGTTGTGCCCCAGGAGATATTATTTTTTCTGTTGGTGTTACTGAACAATGTTGTACATTGTTTTCAGGTTTGCTCACAATGCCTTGGGAAACATCAGAAAAAATGGGTGTAAAAGCCTCGTCAAACTGCGAACATTCTGTCAATAAACTGCATGGCACAATATGCTACTTGCAGGTATTGGCGTGTGTTGTTGCAGCTTAAGCTGGTGCCTAGAACAAGAAATACCAGTCTGTGTGACGCATTCTTTCACCATCAACAATATGAGGCGGCTTCCGCTGTAAATATTGATGCACATGGCACAAACTGTCGTAGACTGGTCTACATATCAGGAGGGTCATTTTGAAAAAAAAAAAAGTCGAACTGGTGACAATATGTGCCAGCAAAACATCGTATACAACACAACAATGTGTGTGTGTGTGTGTGTGTGTGTGTGTGTGTGTGTGTGTGTGTGTGTGTGTGTGTGTGTGTGTGTGTGTGTGTGTGTGTGTGTGTGTGTGTGTGTGTGTGTGTGTGTGTGTGTGTGTGTTTTGGGGTGTGCGCGCGCGCGCGCCCATGTAGTAGTTTCTTCTTTCTGCTCATTTGATGTCATTTGTAGGTATGCATACCTTATAAACAACAACAACAACAACAAATAGTGATAAAAATAAATAGATAAATAAATAAAGTAATAATAATAATAATAATAACAATAATAATAATAACATCATGATGATGATGATGATGGTAAGAAGAACAATGATTATTTATGGCGCATAATCTTATATCATAAGCCCTAAGCGCTTGCAAATACATTAAAGGTTAAAGTATACATAAATAAAACCGATAAGAAGATGAATATTGCAATAAGTACAATACAACTTCGAACAAGAGCGTATATTGACACACACCCACTCAAGCGCGCACGCGCGCGCACACACACACACACACACACACACACACACACACACACACACACACACACACACACACACACACACACACACACACACACACACACACACATTAGTCACAGAATCAATTTGACGGGAAAAGGGGGAGGGGAAAGGAGAACTGCTATTGATAGGTGAAAAGGGTTGTTTTAAGAGATCCCTTGAGGGAAGACAGAGAGTTTGAACAGTGCAAAGATACTGGGACTTTACTCCAAGTAACCGGACCCTGAAAAGAAAAAGAACGATCGCCATAGGTTTCAAAATCGAGGGATTTTAACGTATAGTTCTAAATATTCTTGATGGTTTTGTCTGTTTTTTTTTTTTTAATTTTTGAGATGTACAAATGTCTAACGTTTACTAAATGTCTCATTATTCAAATTGTTTTCTGGAGTCATTTCGCCGTCGCCTTCCCTTCTACAGTCACTGTTTTCATGACAACATGACTAATTTTTCACTTTCTTTGAAGAACTATGACAATACACAGAAAAAAGGAAGGAATTCAAAATAAGATTATTTTTGATGGACCTTTGTCAGTTTGACATGATTTCTTAACCTTCATTTTCAGAGATGCTATATTGATTTTCACATTTTCTTTGCATTTAAAGTTCCTCCAAGTCCACAGAAGTGTGCAATTCATACATGAAAACTGACATTGGAGGCGTAAGTCTGTGCCATTGAGAATTGCGGGTATGTTGTATTTTCATTCTTTATATTTGAGAAAGAAGTGAGGCAGGAAACAGTAAACAATAAACAGTAAACATGTAGGGTAAGTTTTTTGCTCCATAAGAAAACCGAACACAGAGTGAGTTTTATTCCAGACTGGCACAGTCTTTTTAACTTGAATGAAGTCAGTCAGACAAATACAAAGACGAACAATCTAATAGTGGGGGTAAAAAACAAGCGCAGGCCAACAACTCAGCTGTCTTCATAGTAATGACTTGGCAAAAAATTGGACTTGGGGATGGTGGGAGAGGAGGGGGGGTGAAAATGGAGGAACTGGAAACATGAAAAAAATAGGAAACATAAAGAAAATATATTATATATGAAAACTCTTCACTTGTTGCATGAGGGAACCATCGTAATCCCTTTCGAAGACAGATCTATTTGTATTGCCTGCACCAAGGCCTTTCGTCCGCTGGATCGGAACTCATCAGGGAGACACGGCTGGTTGTGTCTGTGCTCAGAGCAGGCTCAAAGATTGTCCACTATATTTTATACTGTTTGCATTATGTCTTTAGTTTTTTAGCAACTTTTTTCCTCCCCATACTTTCGTTTGGTTTCGTTTACTACCCTTCGCTGTCTGCTTTGGGGGTGCTGTTGGATTCTTTTTTGAACCCTTGGTGGTGAGAACACCTCGGTATTATGGACTGTGGTGCGTCTCTATTTGACGTCAGGAGCACAGACAAAACCAGCCGCGTCTCCCTGATGATTTCTTTCCCAGCGGATGATAAGGCCTCGGAGCAGATTGTTCGTCTTTGTATTTACCTGTCTTTATTCAAGTTTAAAAGGCTGTGCCAGTCTTGAATAAAAGGTACTCTGTGTTAGGTTTTCTTATGGGAGCAAAACTTGCCCTTCTTGTTTACTGTTTATTTTTTA
>JADBJO010000738.1:352905-367905 GCA_016801955.1 Conus betulinus
GTCTCTTTTAAATTTTGTACGAATTCTTATGTTAAGCCCAGTTGGTTCAATCCTGTAACTGCTGTTTCATGATCTTATTTTGTACAGTTGTTTGTTTTTTACTTTTGATGTCTTTTTTTTTCTTTTTTTTTCTTTTTTTTTTTTACAGTTTAATTCTTACTTAGAGTTTCTCCTCATCACACACACACACACACACACACACACACACACACACACACACACACACACACACACACACACACACACACACACACACACACACACACGCGCGCGCACTCACGCAAGCACGCAGCACGACACACTCGAACACACACACACAGGCACACACACACGCACACACGCGCATATATATACACACACACACACACACACACACACACACACACACACACACACACACACACACACACACACACATACACCCCTTGTCTAATATCACATTAAGTGAAAAGACATTAAATTGAAGAACAACAACACACACACACACACACACACACACACACACACACACACACACACACACACACACACACACACACACACACACACACACACACACGCACGCACGCACGCGCACATACACACACACTTTTTTACCTCTTTAATCATGGTAATGATGATGTAGATGACCATCATGATGATGACGAGGAGGAGGAGGGTGGTGCCGGTGGTGGTGGCGGCGGTGGTGGTGGTGGTGGAGGCTGGCTGAATTCGTTGTGACCATCATTATCATCATCAGCTGGAGCATTACTGGCAGCAACAGCTACAGACAGAGTAGCAGCAACAGCAACTGCAGAAGCAGCAGCAGCAGCAGCAACAGCAGCAGCAGCAGCAATAGCAACAGTAGCAGCATAATTATCTTCTCACAGTTAAATTGCTTGCTTTGAAGACTGCCGACAACATGTGCTGAAGGACTAAGCACACATAGTGGTCGGCGACAATGTATGCTGGTGACAAAATGTGCTGGTGACACTGTGCCCCATGGACGTCAGCACATATTGTCGTCGGCGACAATCAAAGGTCTGGGAATGTATGTCCTACGTCAAAGCGTGTTGCTCTCACTCACTGGAAATCAGAACGACTTTGGATCCGACGGTGCACATATCAATTCGAATCTACAGCAGATTCAACTGAATGACTGGCCAAATAGGAAAAATGTGCACAGTAATTTATAACAGTGCCCCTTTTCCTACTCGATCTGTCTATTGACTAATAGAGGTTGCCGTCTTTTGAAATTTGCGTTTACCTTTCGAAATATCACGCATTGTTTTTACAGTCATTATCACTATCATGATATAGTATTATTGTTATGATTGTTGTTGTTGTTGTCATTATTATTGTTGTTGATGATGACGACGGTGATGATGGTGATCATGGTCATGATCATGATGATGATGATGACGACGATGATGATGATGATAAGGCATATCACCCTATGTATTGCTATACTATTACTGCTGCTACAAATATTTTACACCTTTATATTGTTTGTAAGGTATAATGATTGCTTACAGACTGATTTGATAAATGACTAATTGGTTAAATCATAAATGACATGACAAAACCTTCAACACACACACACACACACACACACACACACACACACACACACACACACACACACACACACACACACACACACACACACACACACACACGTTAAACTCCAAAGGCTGCATGACTTGGAAAATATAACAACACATGTGTTCATCTTCATAAATACATTTTCATTGTTGACTGCAGTCAGTTTTATCTTCAGTGGTAGTCTTTGAACACATATGCAATGAAATGTTGAATTTGATGTAGTAACCACATTTGCTGAAATGCGAAGACATAAAAATGACTACAGGGGATGACTGCTTAGAATAAAAGAGAAATAATCCAGATATGTATTTACCCTCGTTTGAAGATGTATTGAAAAATTCTTTAAGGACTCTTGTTTTCCTGTAATAATCAACTGTGTAACATCATGTTTTCGTTTTATAAAAAGGGAAGTCATTTTTTTTTTTTTACAATCAGAACTAACCAATTTTTGTTATTAAAACGTGAAAGATACACATCAATTTGAAGGATTTCAATGATACTCTTCCTTTTTTTTCTTTCCGAAAGACTCGTATCTTATGTGCCTTCTCGCACACTTCAACCTTGCAATAAGAAACTCATCAAATTTCCTAACTTTAAAAATCTGCTGACCAAAGATTGTTTGTCGCTTTCATTGTGCTAGATTATGGAACATTCTACCACTTTCTCCTAAAGATTTCCTCCCTTTTTTCCGAACCAAAAGACCCTATGAGCAATTGTGTTGTCTGTCAATGCTTTTGCTTACTAACTGTTTTCAGTTCTCAAGTGTAACTACGTATCTTTGTTCAGTTTGTATTGATTGCATGTCCCTTTGAGATAGGAAGAGACTTGCACATGGTGGTCATCGACAGTGCAATTCCTGTACCCTATAATCGCGACGGGCAGATAGAGTTTAGGCAGGGTGGGTGTAGAGGGAAAGGGGACGGGGTAGGGGAAGGGGAGGAAGAGAAAGAGTTTAGGGAATGGGGGAATGGAGACAGGGGTGGCCAAGATAAAGCGTGCTTGGGATAAAGCGACGACATCACTGTAGAGTGAGTGGCCGTACGTGGGTGAAGGATGGGAGGATAGGGTTGGGGTGGGGATGGTGTGGGGTTGAGGCTTCTGGGGTTTGACTCTCATCAGACGTATATATCTCTGTGAGTTTTCCGCGCTGACTCGCTTCTATCCAGAGTTGAGTCTGCATTGAAATAAACTGGGAAGAATCGGACTACAGCCAAGTTACCTCCACCCAATGGGTGCATCTCTGAAGGTGCTGCTCACGTTTCCTAACCAACACTGCAGGTATCGGTATCTCACACGTCTGGTTGACGTCGAAATATGCTATGACAGTAAACGTAGTATACAGCCTGTCACGAAGTCATAGACCATAATGAAAATCCATAGCAACATCTGCGTCACCCTCATTCTCCTCAATCAGCATAGAAAAAAAAATATGCCTCAAATTATATGGCTCTCCATACCCTGCTGTCGCTGTGACTTCAGCTTCACCTTTATTTCCACGTCTATACATTTGATGAATTTGGTCTGGAGTCACAGATATAAGAAAGTCTATGGGGACTGTGTCTTTGAAATGCCCTCTGCAATCATTGTTGCCTGTAAAGGGCTTAGTAGTTGACTTTTTTGCATATGTTAGATAAGGATAGGCACCACTGAACACCATCAATGTGACACGCTAGCAGTACAGTGTGTCCTCTGGAGGGTTATTTCATGACGACATGACACTGACTGCTCCCTGTGGAATGCTGATGACGGGGCTGTAGCAGGACATGCCAGGCTGTGGATGTGGACAAGGAGTCGGAATGAGCAGCATGGCGTCAGTGTCACTGATGGGACAGGGGAAATAAGACAGAATATGGGGTATTGTTTTTGTATTTCATTTTGGAATGTCTAGAACTGCAAAATAAGGTCAGTATCACCATCAACGAAACGAAACGAAAACAAAACAAAACAAACGCAGCTTAATCAGTTCAAAGAGAATGTATCATCTGCGTATAATTTGCACAAAACAAAACATGTTTTATTGCATGTTACTGCCTGCCCTATTCCGTAAACATGACCATGAACAAGCCACGCTATACTGAATGGGAACAGAAACAGAGGCGAGGAACAGAGATGCAGAGAGGAACAGCGACATAGACAAAACATGCACTTATTTGTCCAGGAAACATGTTTCATGTTGTACAACAATGGTAATGGAAACATTTCAAAAGCATCCGCGTCAAGTGTCCAACAAACAACTACTAACTTCCAGTCGACATTGTAGCTGTGTCAACGATCAGCCAAGAGGAACTGGAGCTCCCATCTGAGACAGCACTGCCACAAAAGACTTCAGGGCCATAGTTTCACAATGGTCCCTCTTTCAACAGATCTTTCTTTTGACAAGTATGGAGAAACTTCTGAAAACGGAGTTCTTTTGCTTTTCGTCGTTTTTCGTAGAGAAAACTAAGAGAATAGAGGCATGAAATGAACGCTGAATTGAGCGGCAACACAAAAATGGCCATGGCAACATTGATTTCTCCTGAAATGACGACACCACTCACTAACAACACACCACATATGCCCATAGGACACAGTACATAACGTCTGGCGTTGCACTGAACAAAAGGCGTCTTGCAATGATGACTTCTTTTGATTTAACACTCACAGTACTTTTGATCTTTGTCTCTGTTCCCTGGTCAGACAAAGCGTTACCTCTTACTGACCAGTAAATTAGACACTGTCCCACAGCTGTCAACAGAAAGAGGACCAAGTTGCAGATGATCATGATGCTCAAGGAGTAACCATAACAGGCAATGGAACACAAATTATCTTTTGATAACAGAACTCCTAGTGCAATGTTGCAGGAAGCAGAGGGTACAGTCACCAAGATAAGACCGGTTATCTATGTGATGACACAGGCTATGTGAGCTGATGTGGCCTCAAATAAAATCTGACTGAATGGAAAGCGGATCACGAGAAATCGATCTAACGTAATCATACAGATGAGCAAAGCAGACACCTCAGAAGAGAGAAAAGCTGAAAACCCGACAACACTGCACACTGTACTCTGTTTCCACTCAGTTTCTCTCCTGACCTACACGCCAGAAAGAAGCGGATCAGCCACTCCAATGGAGGCTAAATACACTCCCATCAGAAAGTCAGAAATACAAAGAAGCATAAACACGAAAAAGTCGACTTCGATTCCCTCTGACAAAAACACAAACGGTACATTAAGCTGCCAACATTTCCACAATCTGCAAGCACCAAGGGTCAGACAGCAAACTGGCGAATGTTCTAGTTGCAAAGTAAGACGACTGCAGGCAGAAATCTAAACCAATCTTAAATAAATGTTAGCGAATCGCCAAGAGAAACGTGGACAAACAAGTCACAAGACAAAACACGACGCGTTTCGACCGCTTAGGTCTTCTTCAGGCAAGACAGAAACAAATAATACAACGAAACTGAACGAATTTGGTACTCAGCTTCGATCTCCTCACTCTTCAGCGCAAGGTTGGCAGGCTTTGAATGAAAAAGTTTTTCTCATTCAAAGGCAGAGGTGGCCTTTGAGATGCGCAACATCACCTCTGCATCCACAGATCCATTGC
This sequence comes from Conus betulinus, assembly GCA_016801955.1. Lineage (NCBI taxonomy): Eukaryota > Metazoa > Mollusca > Gastropoda > Neogastropoda > Conidae > Conus > Conus betulinus. The sequence continues at coordinate 358,071 of JADBJO010000738.1, forward strand.
AGCTTACAGTGCTGCCCAATAGCAGAACTTGTCCACAGTTTTGATCTCTGTGCTGTTGATGATGACAAGTGATGGTGGAGCACTGCCAGCAGTGGACGGTGAGGATTGGAACATGGCGTCGGTCTTACCAAGACTGATTGTAGGTCCAAAGCGTTGACAGGCCCTTGCAAAGCGATCTGTGATGCATTGGATGTCTTCATGGGGGAGCGCGCGGCCAGTGCAGTCATCTACAAAAAGGAACTCTCTCGGAAGAGCATCAGATTCTTTAGTCTTGGCCTGAAGTCTTCGAAAATTAAAGACTTTTTTTTTTTTTTTTTTTTTTTTTTTTTTTTTTTTTTTTTTTTTTTTTTTTTTTGCTGTCCCAACCTCTGCGCCACCTCAGAGGCAGTGCACCTACGCCGCTCATTCCGACACCCCGTCCACAGCCACAGCCCGGTCAGCCTCGCCACAGCCCCGGCACCGGCAATCCACAGGGGGAGTAGTCAATGTCAAGTCGTCAAGAGGCAACCCACCGGAGGAGACACAGCACTGCTGCCGAGTCACTTCATGGGTGTTCAGCAGCGCCTGTTCTGATATAACATACGCAGGACACCACCTACTAACCCCCTACTGACGACAATAATTGCTTAGTCGCGGAGCCGGCGTGAGTGAGCTCTCCCTCCGGAGGGCGCCACCACGTCCGTCCAACGACAGCCCCCATGGAGTCGCCGACACCGGTGGCCCTGACGGAACCAAACCAAGGCCACATACATGGAGAGGACATCGAAATTGAGGTCACCATGAGAGCAGGGCATGAAGGGCCACAGAATTGGAGACTTTTTTTTTATGCTGATCGATGAGAATGAGGATGATTAGATGATGCTACGGATTTCCATTTCGGTCTGAGACTACATGACAGGGCTGTACTCTACGCTTCCTTTCATAATATATCCCGGCGTCAACCAGGCCCGAGAGATACAGACACCTGCAGTGTTGGTCGGGAAATTTGAGCAGCACTCTCAGAAACGCATCCATTAAGTGGATGAAACTCGACTGTGTGGTCCCAGTCTTCCCAACTGAGCCCGCAGCAAACTCAACTCTGGGTAGGAGCCGGCCGTGGCAGAAAAACCCACATGATTTCTGATGGGATTCGAAACCACGACCTCCCAGCCGGGAGTCCGCGACGCTAACCACTTCGCCACGGCGGCTGGTAAAAATTAAAGACTTTGCCATCTAAACGTAACAGAATGTATACCCCTGTCACAGTCCCGGAATGCATCAATCAGCAGCATTGTAGCAAACAGAATGTAAAAAAAAAGGATGGGAGCTAAATCGCATCCCTGCCTCTTTCCATTATTCACTGGCAATGGGTCAGAGATATCACCGTTTACTTGCACCCTCCCCTGCATGGCATCAAGGAATGAAACTATTGGTGAGATAAGCTTTTTGGGGCAACCAAACTTGTGAGTATCTTCCACAAGCCAGTCCGATTAACACTATCAACACAAACCCTCGTTCTGCTCTATGTGCCCCGTTAACACTGACGTCACAGCACTGATTCCTTCAGGACACCTGGTTTTGACCATTTTGGGGGGTATCAATTTTCCTTAAAAGCCTAAATCCGACAGTGACTTTATTTTTTGTACATTGAAATAGAGCTTTCTTTCAACTTCTTAATCGTAATATTTTAAAAGTTAAAATAATTGTTTTCCTGTTGTTTGGTTTAGTTGAAAATGACATACTTCGAACAAGGAGCACTGATTCAGTGCTTGAAAATGCCAACGGGCTGGCTGCTTTCTCTTCAAATTAGCCAATGAAATCGACTGTTAACAGCCTGCTAACTGGTATGGTATGACGCAGGAAGGACTGTGTTTTATACGCTGACACAACTGGTTAAACGTTATCTGGGGAATTTGGTCATATTTATTTATAGAAGACTGTCGCCTTCATTCTCGTGACGTGTCCTGAGTGGCAGGTTACTTGCCGCGAGTATTTTCCTCCCACGTCGCCAAGTGGTAAGTCTGGCGCCACGATCATTCTCGCGGCGTATTGAGAAAAGATTAACGGTGTAGAAGGTTTTGGAGAGATCAACAAGCACCTTGCAGAATTCCTGATTCTGCTCACGACACTTCTCCTGTAGCCAGCGAACAGCCAATACCATGTCAATCGTGCCCCTACCTTCGCGAAACTGTGATTGAGGGACGATGGAGTCTGCTCTGTGGGTGATGAGTCTGTTCAAGATGACCCTGGCAAGAATCTCTCCTGCGATACACAAAAGGGAAATCCCACGATGATTGTCACAGGACGCTTTATCACCCTTCCTTTTGTAGATGTGTACGATACAGGTGTCTTTGAAGTCTTGGGGCACTTCTCCCTTTCCTTATATGGAAAGGTTGGGTCAGCTTTTTCCAGGAGTGCCTCACCCCCATTCTTGTAGATCTGCTGCTGGAATTCCATCTGGTCCTGGTGCTTTACCGGACGTCATCTGCTTCAGAGCCTTCGCAGCCTCCGCACTGGAGGGGTGGTCTGTCAGAGATTTCTTTCACTGGCAGTGGGGAGAGCGCTGCACTTGCTTCTTCAGATATTGATGAGACTACTCAAGAGAGCATTGAAGTGCTCTGCCCAGCGAGCAAGAATGTCAGTCTTCTGTCAGCTATGTGGTCTGGTCATCAGCATGAATGGGTGCTGACCAGTAGTCTTTGGTCCATGGATGGTGCGAAGGCCCTCGTGAAATGTCTTCATGTCGTTGATGTGAGCCGTGGCTTGCAGGCTTTCTGCTTTCTTTTTCCACCAATCGTTCTTCATCTGCCAAAGCTTCTGTTACGTGACCTCCCTGGCTTGCTGGTATTTCTGTTGTTTCTTCTCGCGGGTCTTGTCACTTAGGTGGTCTTGTGGAGCATGTTTAATCATAGGACAAAACACGACGCGTTTTGACCTCTTAGGTCTTCTTCAGACAAGATAAACAACACTCAGGACAACGAAACTGGAGAACGAGCAATCACTTATCTCATTGAACTCGGCGCAAGATGGGCGTTGAATGAAAACGAAGCTGTCGGGAACGAGACAGTGCGAGGTAAAATAGTCATGATGATATTAGTAAAACTGAGATCAATAATGATAAAGATAATAATGATGAAAATATTGAAAAAAAATGAAGAGAGGATACTACCACTTTTGCTGATAATATGACAATAACAGTTGTAGTGAAGAAGAAAGGAGAGGGGTTAGAGGGTTGTCAAACAGCATGGTTGTCGTGGCAACAGTGTAAGTAGTGGTGATGATGATGATGATGATGCTGCTGCTGATGATGATGATGATGATGATGAAACAGGTGATGATGTAATATCACTAATATCACTGAAGTTATTATTATTATTATTATTATTATTATTATTATTGTTATTATGGTGAAGATGATGATGATGATGATGATGATGATGACGATGATGATGATGATGATGATGATTACTACTACTACTACTACTACTACTACTACTACTACTACTACTGTTGTTATCACCATTACTGTTGATGTTGTTATTATTATCATTATTGTTGTCATCATATTATTATAAACAATAACAATAACAGTAATGGCATAATAGTGATAGTGATAAGTGTAATGGTACAAATGTATAATAATAAACAAAATATCAATAATAGTATTGATGATAATGATAATGGTAATATTAATATCAATAATAATAATAACAACAATAATAATAATAAAGGAGGGGAGGAGAAAAAGGGGAGAAGGAGGGGCAGGGGAAGTGAGGAAGGACAAAGAGGAAAAGGAAGACACAGTGTGGGAAGATTGGAATGCTGTAGCTATATTAATAGTTTTAATAATAATCATGATTGTAAACATATAGTAATGATAGCGATCATATAGGAGGCTGGAAAGGTTTGGATTTGGTTTTCATTTGTTGCAATAGGAATGGTAGTTCTTTAAAAGTTGATCACTGCTAATTCTTTCCAGCCACTATTACTATTACTAATATTACTACACTCATCACTGATACTATCATTATCATCATCATTCAGAAGTATTGTTTGTTTTCTATTCTTCGACCATTTTGATTCCTTTCTATGAACGAGTCATTACTTATAGTACTTCAACCATCATCTCTATCTTTATTATTATCAGCATATAATTTATAACCACTGTTAGCAGCAGCAGCATTATCATTATTACCGATGTCATTGTGGCTGCTACTGTCACTGTCATTAGTATCACTCCCATTATGCCTATCATTACTACGTTTTGTTATCACTAATCCCATAACCAGCAGAAGGTTGTTGAAGTCATAGTGATAATGCTTTGATACAATAACAGATCAGAGAGAGAGAGAAATGTGTGAATGCTGCCTATGTGTGGGTGTAGATGTAGGTGGATGTTCCCATCCTCCCCCTTTTTCTTCCCCCTTCTTCTCTGCTCCACTAATTAATGCTGATAACCTTTCTCTCGTTGATCAGCCCAATTGACTTTTCACCCACTGTTGACATTATTAACACTACTCTCTTTATCCTTATCAACTTCTCCCTGCTCCAGTAGCACCGCTACTCTATTTATCCACGCCACCTTCTCCCTGCTCCAGTAACACTGCTACTCTGTTTATCCTCGCCACCTTCTCCCTGCTCCAGTAGCACTGCTACTCTATTTATCCACGCCACCTTCTCCCTGCTCCAGTAACACTGCTACTCTATTTATCCTCGCCACCTTCTCCCTGATCCAGTAACACTGCTACTCTGTTTATCCTCGCCACCTTCTCCCTGATCCAGTAACACTGCTAACTTTTACTTATTGACCATCTCTGTTATCTTCCACCAACTATTGCTATTACCAATATTACTTTAATCACTCTTGCAATTAGTATCATAGTCATCATCTCATCATTTTCAGCCCTATCATCATAAAAATGAACAAATAAATGACTGAGTAAATAGCCAAATAACTAAGTAAATGAATAAATACATGAATGAAATAAATGAAATAAAATGAAGTAAAAAAAATTACTGCTCAAATAACGTTAAACATCACCGTCATCATGATCACTGTTATCGTTATCATTATCACTACTATTATTGCTATTACATTTTTACATTTAAGATTTTCTGTTTTACTATTAGCATCATATATAACTGTTGTTACAACTTCATAACTGTTACAACTATTCTATTTACTAACATTATTAATATCATCATAAAACTTTTTAATATTTCATACATTTAAACCACCACCTTTCCAGCCTCCTAGATCATCGCTATCATCACTGTATGGTTACAATCATGAATACTATTACAACTATTGATATCTCTATTACATTCTATCCTCCCCATACTTTGTGTCTTCCTTCTCCTCTTTGACCTTCCTCTCTTCCCCCTACACCTCCTCCTTCTTTTCCTTCCTCCCTTCATTTATGACTAGTAGTATTAGTACTATCACTATGATCATAACTATTATTGATATTGTCTTCTATTACTTTTTTTGGTAACGTTACATTTACTATTATTACTATCATTATCATTACTGTTACGATAATCGTTATTATTATATTATTATTATTATTTATATTATTATTATTTTCTATCATTGATACTCGTGTCATTATTGATATTAACATCATTACCCATTATCATCAACATCACCATCGCCCACTCACACTGTTGACACGACAACCATGCCGCTATACAGTCCTCTAACCCTTCTCTATTTTCCTTTACGATAACTGTTATCGTCATATTATCACCAAAAGTGATAGTAATCCTCTCTTATTCGGTTTTTTTTTTTTCAGTGTTGTTATCATCATCACTACTTTATGATTATTGACACCAGTATTATCGTTACAATCATTTTTTTTTTAAACTCGCATTGTCTCCTTGACGGCCTCGTTAACGTTCAACGAGATAAGTTCTTGCTCGTTCTTCATTTTCCTTGTTTGAGTGTTGTTTATCTTGCCTGAAGAAGACGCAAGAGGTCGAAGCGCGTCGTGTTTTGTGTTGTGATTCGTTTGTTCATGTTATGGCCAATACAGTACTTAACTCTTCTTTTTAAAGTTTTGGTTAGTAAATCTTATATGATAATTGTCCTCACGGAAAGGACTAATTTTATCTTTCCATTGGAAAATTCAAAAAGAATCGGGTCAGTGAACCCATAACAATTTGTAGTAAGGCAAACTGGTCGTCTGCATGATCAGAAAAAGAAGTTTATAAAACGGGCAAATGAAATGAGGTCAATGTGATCTGAATATATATTTTTTTTGCAGAACAGTATTAACATTTTTGTACATAGAGATGTCTTGTTGAACAACGTACTGGAAAATGGTTTTTAAAAAGAAATGAAAAAGGAAAAATTGAACCTCCCTCAAAACAAAAGAAGGGAGCCGCCAATAGAAAAAAAAAAAGTTTATTTTGTTTACGGGATGAACATTTGAAATTGTATTCTGATTCGTTGTATTGAAGGAAAGGGGTCAGATATGGTGTTGCATGCAGGGCGCTTGATTGTCTTAATGTGGATATGAGTGTGTACATGGGGACTGTCGTGTGACGGTGGTGACCCAACACATACACACACACACACACTCTCTCTCTCTCTCTCTCTCACACACACACACACACACACACACACACACACACACACACACACACACACACACACACTGCATTACAGTTACATTTTGCTGGGCACCTTTCTCATTGCGGAATTTCAGCAAATGAGAGGGTCGATCAGGCTGCAAGAAAGGCAGCCCGAGATGTTGAAAGATCAATACCACTTGATATTCCCTTAGATTTAAGTGAATGCTATTCTTTAATAAACGAAATGCCCAGTAAAAATTTTAGAAATGTATTAGAGAACTCAGAATTAACTATTACCACAACATCAAGACCCGACCTTGCCTCCATACCTAGAGAAAATACAAAGCTTAATGCACAGAATGCGTTTGAATTCACTTCGAACAAAATTCTGTAAACATGTTACATGTATGTGTGGAGAAAGAGTTGGAGTTGAACATCTGTTAGTTTACTGTCCAAGAGCAAAGGAGGTTATTAGCAAAACTGGTGACGATACTTCATCTGATGGATCCGGTTCCCTGTCTCTATCTAGAGTATTAAATGACTGGTTTTATCTTTACACAATTTGCAAACGTTTGTCACATAGTTCTGTTGGTATTCATCTCTTGATTTGTTTAACATTTTTCTGAGTGGTTAACCGTTCGTCCTTCTACACATTAATTGACCTGTATCGTACTACCTATCCAAATATGATTGACAGTACTCAAGAACTGACAAAGTGGTCCATTGGACGCTCTCCTTATAGGTTTACATATTGTGTGATTGGATTTCTTTACTTTATATGATGCTTTCCCGAGGTGCGGGGGGCTGCTTTATTTGTTGTTATAAATGAATCACACAGTCATGCACATGTTCACACACACACACACACACACACACACACACACACACACACACACACACACACAACACACACACGCACGCACACACACACACACACGCGCGCGCGCACGCGCCACGCACGCACGCACACGCACACACACACACGCACGCACGCACGCACGCACGCACACACACACACACACACACACACACACACACACACACACACACACACACACACACACACACGCATGCGTGCACGCACACCCACACACTCACATCGTTTGATATCACTTTCTGTGAGAAGACGTTAAACTGAAGAACAACAACACACACTGTTCACGGGAAAGAGAAATCATTTTACCTGCACCAAAGCAGAATAAAACTGAGCAGAAGTTTCCTGTGGACAGACCCAGTCCCACAGACACAATCCATGACCAGTATTGTCATTAAATGTTCTTCCGACAAAAACTGTTTTTTTTTTTCTCTCTCCTAAAGATGAATCATAACCCATATACTAGCAACAGCAAATAAACTATTATGTTGACAAACTTGCTGTTGTTGTTGATTAGGCTATTGATGTAACAACGACTTTTGTTTCCATTGTTGTTATTTTCCACGATAGCGTTTGTCAGAACTGTTTATTTAATGATCAACTGCTTCCATCATGTTGGAATCCAAACGGCATTCCAAGACAATGCTGTTGGTGCCCATACGGTCGCCGGCCCATAAAGTCGCTGTCAAGTGGGAGTACACCTGACAGGCGAGTTCTTATGTGGGTAACGAGTGGAATACTTTCCAACCCACTGAAGGGTGAAAGCCTTTTCCACACAACCCACTCCAAAGTGGATTCAGAAAGAAGGGTCCAGCTGGCAGAGACAGAGATCTCTCCAACTCCAAGGTACGTCAGCGAGAGTGCCACACCACTAGCCTAACCAGCTGACAACAGGTAAAAACCGCTGACCTGTGGCACCTGACACAGCTGATGCACCATGTGAAAAGCGATAAGCATAAGGATTAATGCTGAACACAGGGCTCTGTACTGGATGGCCTAAAAAAAAAAAAAAAGAAGAAGAAGAAGCAACTAGCAGCTAAAGAAGGGAACCACGAAAAAGGACAGAAAACGAAAGCTTTAAAAGAAAAATGAAGAGAAGTATTGGAGGATGGGAGCGAAATGCACGGACGTAGCACACCCAGGGTAACAACAATAGCTCACTGGTCAACACCCAGCCAATGTAGTAAAGAAGTCACTGGTAACACTCCAATTTATACTGGGTTCATAAAAAAAAAATCTATCTTTTCAACTTAAAGTATGTACGTCCGTGACAGTCGCCAGCGACCATATGGACAGGGACTTCGGTGCCCGTACGGTCGCCGGCCCATGAAGTCGCTGGCGACCATACGAGATGGACTATGATGCCCGTAAAGTCGTCCCCTGCCCACAAAGTCGCCAATAACAAGATCGTTATGATTTTGTTATGACTTATTTGTGCAAGAAATGACCTTCAGCAAGCTGTTTGAGAACAGCAGCCTTTTCATCACTCGTTTCATGAAGATAGGGTACAAATCGCGTTCTTTCGTCGTCCATCTTGCTCTTGCTAAAATGAAAAAAAAAAAAAAAGAATCACTGTACAGAAAGGGTTATGTGTTGCGGCACAAAGTTTCGCAATTGCACAAAGTGTCGCATGTGCAACAGTGTGACACTTTGTGCTGAGAAGATTTGCACAAAGTGTCGCACTTTGGAACATGCGACAGTTTGTGCCGGGAAAGCCCCTTATTGTGCTAGGGACATAATGTGCACGACCCACACACTGGCTGAGTTCGAGCCTTTCGGCCAGAGGGTCGTACACTTTGCCGTGTTCCCACAGGTATGCCTTGGGATCATCATCGACTGATAAACAGTGAAGGTCAAAACGACGGAATGGTCTGAAAGCTGAGAACGAAGTAGTAGAAGTAGTAGTAGCAGCAGGAGACCAAGTTGAAGGAAAACGTAATAGCAGCACTTGTACTTGGTTAGTAGTATTAAAAGAGAAATTATTGCTATTGTTTCAATCAGTTCTAATACTTAGTAAACGTGTGTGTGTGTGTGTGTGTGTGTGTGTGTGTGTGTGTGTGTGTGTGTGTGTGTGTGTTTCATTTATGTTTTGGTTGTACGTTGGTTTCTTTGTGGTGGTAAAAAGTAGTTTCACACACATAAGTACATAAATAAATCTCACCAAACATACCCTTTTCAATTCATTATCCCTTTCTTTTGTACATGAATGGCAGAGCAGCATGTAACAAATCGGAAACAATCAAAAGCAGGGAAAAAATGTTGCAGTTGTAAATGTAGTAGTAGTAGTAGTAGTAGTAGTAGTAGTAGTAGTAGTAGTAGTAGTAGTAGTAGTAGTAGTAGTAGTTCACTGCTAAAGATTATTGATGATGTAAACAGTTGTAATGCAGACTAAACATTTTTTTTCTT
>JADBJO010000738.1:372905-377905 GCA_016801955.1 Conus betulinus
TCAACACAAAACAGGATATTAAATATTGAGACTGGCAAGGAAATTAAATAATTTAATGCCATCAGGACAGCAACAAGTTCAGCTGTAAATATGGAATGACCTTACCTAAATAATATGATTTTTCAGCTTTGTAATCTGGAATTACAAAGCCAGATCCCGCACTACCATCATCAAGAACTGAGCCGTCAGTGTATACTTTCAAATAGTTAGTAAACTTTTCTTCCATGTCAATTTTGACAGATGCTGCTAACACATGCGGCGACATCGCTTTATTTAGATCAGAAGAAAAAATGTTAACTTTTACTTCCGTTAGTTCCCAAGGGGGTACCGGCGGAACCAGTACGCGAGGCGCTACCTCGTGTGGGTTAATCTTTGATGAATTAAAAAAAACGTCCGAAACATATGAACGAAGCGTCTCTAAATTTGATTTTTTCTGTGCATTTTTCGAAAATCAATGTCGGATCGTGTATTTAACTCTTCAAGGTCGTCCACGGCAATCCGTCTCACTACATATTTACAGAACTTATTTTCCTTTCTTCATCAAGTGGCAAAAGGCCTGCTATCTTATAAACTTCAGAGGACTTAGTGCACAGGTACACCCAGGGACAACTTTACAGCTTTACTGTCAATTCTTTGAAGTTTCTTTTAATGCGATCGCGGAGCTGAAAAGAATACCTCCTGTCCGTAAGTCAATCTTGATCGTACAAGACTGGTTGCTAAATGCAACAAAACTTTGGGATCCTGTCCCCATGGAGAGTGACTGACAATTTTTAGAAAATTCAAACTTTTAACCGCTTTAGTAACTATCGAGTCTATATGTTTTTTCCAGTTTAGTTTTGGTGTAAGTAGGACGCCTAAAAATTTTACTTCAAGTTTATAAAAAAATTTCCCGTCCTCCCAGAAAGAATATAGGCAAGTTACTTGGGTTATATCCATTGTTAAAGAGAACCAAATGTGTCTTTTCAACAGAGAATTGAAAGCCGTTCAAATGCATATAACTATTTATTTTCCCAGCTCGTTCTGAAAGAGCTTCTGAATATAATTTATGTGACGTAAATTTGTTCTTTTCTTTAAAGATACATTAATCCATATTGCAATGTCATCAGCATATTGAGCTACCTTGGTATATGATGAAAAAACATGTACATAAGTCATATAGCATTACGTTGAATAACAAAGGGGAGATAATAGAACCTTGTGGAATTCCCATATCTATAGATCTTGAGGATGATAAAGTCACACCAACTTTGGTCATTATATGTCCCACTTAAAAAGGATTTCACATAATTGTAGACGTGACCAGAAAGACCAATTTGTTTTAATTTATACAGTAGTCGGCTGTGCCACACTATCGTAAGCTTTAGTAAGATCAAAGAAGGAAGCAAGGACACTTTACGTTTAGAAAACTGTTTCTTAATATGAGTAGTTAGTCGTGTCAGGTGATCAATTGTACTTCGTCCTTTTCTAAATCCAGCTTGATGTGAAGAAAATACACATCATGTTTATCACAGTAATAGGGCCATTCTGAAATTTACTATTTTTTCCATGACTTTTCCAGTATGAGACGTGACTGAAATGGGTCTATAACTAGACGTCTCAGACCGAGGCTTGCCCTGCTTTAGAATAGGAGTCACAATAGACGTCTTCCACTTATCGGGAATTTGTCCACATTCCCAACATTTGTTAAATAATTTATGTAAAATGACTATCCAGTTCTCTGGTAAATGGTTTAACATAGTGTAAGAAATCCCATCCAAACCAACCAACCGAAACCTTTTTATTTCCCAACAGACGGATAGCATTCCTGACTTCCTGTAAAAGATTGATACATTTATAGTACTGTTGTTGTTTGGTACAGGATCTCTATAGTTATCAGTATTTTTTTTTTAATCTAAACGACTTTTGTTCATTAGGCAAACATTCCGTACAACATGTTTTAACGTACATAGATGCAAATTCCTCAGCCTTTTCTTTGGGAGATAGAAATTCTTTACTTGTTGTTTTGATCGGGTAACTTGGAGTTTAATGCCCGATTTCATTTCTTTCACCTTATCCCACACCTTTTTCAAGTCTTTACAGTCAGATACTTCATTTAGACAGAACTGTGACCAGTATTGTCTTTTTGCTTGCGCTGTGACTCTGTTTGCTTTTTTTTGTACTGCACATTTCTTTATGAGCTGCATCTTTTATCTCTTGCACAGGAACTTTTCTAACTTTTAGCCAGTTAAGATATGCTAATGTTTTTGCTTTAACAGCAGCATCCTCGCAAGCCTGATTCCACCAGACATTCCCTGAGAATGTTTCACACCTTTTTGATCCTTTTTTAGGAATAGCTAGAGCAGCAGCCTCAAACTGCTTTCTGAAAGTTATCAAAAAAGATGTAACATCCTCACAAATAACTTCACTCTCAGTCTTCTCAGTGAGGTAATTTTGAAAAGTTTCCCAATCTGCCTTTATGTAATTAAATTTAGGTATAACATCTTCACCACTAACTTCAGATCCAACGGATTCTTTAAAAGATAAAAGTATTGGCACATGGTCACTACCTAGTGGGTCATTGGCTGTATCCCACTTTGCTGTTAATGCTAAAGCAGGTGAAACAAAGGTTAGATCAAGCGCCGATGCTCTATGATGAGATATGTCTGGGATGCGCGTAGTTCTCCCGTCGTTAAGCAAAACTAAAGATGAATCCACAACAGTTTCCAGAAAATCAGGGTGAGAAACTATTTGACAATCTTCATCATCCCAGAAAAAGCATGCATGAGAATTGAAATCGCCACCAACGATCCACTTTTCTTTAGAACAGTTTAGAGAACGTAACCAATTAGTATTTTGCCCATCAGGGCCCTTAGGGTAATAAACTGATGCAAAATGTAAAATTTGATTGTTTGAAACTTTCAATTTTATAAAGGATGCCGACACATTAACCTGTATCTTTTGTAAAAGAAAGAGGACTAACGTACGTGTAATCTAAACCACATTGTACATAGATAGCTGTACTAACTTTATCAGAATCTTTGCATATATGATAAACGGGGGATAGTAAACCTTGTAACTTTGGCAACTTCTGCTGAGTGACATTTAAGGACTGAAGAAGAGAAGTACATGATGAAATTTACTAGAAAGATGCATACACAAATTATCAATATTAGTTGACAAGGAACGTGCGTTCCATTGTAGAACCGACAAATTATCACATGTGTTGTTCTTTTTTTTTCTTCCTGGTCATATGTTAACCTAATTTAATGATGGATAAGTATCATATAGGTGACGCAGTACAATAACCTGATCAAAACTGCGAAAAGCACCCGTTACCTAGAGAATGGGGGGGGGGGGGGGGGATTTTTCCCCCCCCCCCCCCCCCCCCCCCCCCCCCCCCCCCCCCCCCACAGGGCTGATCATGGATACTTAACTGACCATCATGAACTCTTCTATGTTGATTTGGGGATGACAGGCTATCACAATGACCTCCTACTGAAAGCTGCTTCACACAATATGATGATTGGGCCCGATGTTGCACAAAAAAAAAGACGCCCGAGCGGAGAATGGCAGATGGTTTGCGCTGTTTTAACATCCGTCGGCGTCAGCAGAGAAGATGATTGTTGAACATTTTGTTGACTAGCCCTCTGCCAGGAAGATGACTGCTGGTCGCCATGTTGACCAGCTGGTGACTTGAGGGAAGATGACTGCTGCTCGCCATGTTGACCGACTGATGACTTCAGGGAAGATGAATGCTGGTCGCCATGTCGACCAGCGGATGACTTCTTGGAGGGAGATGACTGTAGGTCGCCATGTTGAACAGCAGTTGACTTCTTGAAGGAGATGACTGCAGGTCGCCATGTCGACCAGCAGATGACTCCTTGGAGGGAGATGACTGCAGGTCGCCATGTTGACGAGCAGATGACTTCTTGGAGGGAGATGACTGCTGGTCGCCATGTTGACCAGCAGAGACTTCTTGGAGGGAGATGACTGCTGGTCGCCTTGATGATCAGCGGATGACTTCTTAGAGGGAATTGACTGCCAGTTGGAATGTTGACCAGCAGATGACTTCATGGGAAGATGACTGTTGTCGCCATGTTGATCAGCTGATGAATTCATAAAGGGAAATGACTGCTGGTCGCTATGTTGATCAGCTGATGGTTCTTCAGGGGACAGTGATTTGGAAGTTTCATAATAGCCTTCCGTTTGAGTTGAAACGGAAAAGAACTTTACAGCAGTTTGTGTAGATTTGCAATCAACACTACAAGCATTCTTTACAACGTCCGCATAAGATTTCTGTTTAACGGACTCTGTCTGTTTCAGCTTCAGCTTTGCTTGACGAATAGCCTCTTGAAACGAAATATAGTTCTTTGATTTCAAAACATTGACTTCTTTGGCCATCTTTTTAGCAGGACATCCATGAAAAGCCGATGAATGGTCACCTTTGCAGTTCACACAGAATCTGTCCAAGGTGCAGTTCTCTCGGGGATGTGATGACTGACCACATCTGCTGCATATCTGTACTTTACTTAAACAGTGTTTCTTGGTTGTCAATACTAAGTTTTTTTGGAAGTGCTTGAAGTTTGAAAGTAATTATTGTCACTTTTTTCCCGTTTTTAAGAACTGATTTTCGGACCCCGTGTGTGTGTGTGTGTGTGTGTGTGTGTGTGTGTGTGTGTGTGTGTGTGTGTGTGTGTGTGTGTGTGTGTGTGTGTGGCATGTGTGAGAGAGAGAGAGAGAGAGAGAGAGAGAGAGAGAGAGAGAGAGAGAGAGAGAGTGAGGGGTTAATTTATGAGATGTTCCACCTGACGTGTGTTCTGACAGGTCGCGGTGATGTATTTTCTTTATTCCTAGAGTATGTGGATGTCTAGGCATAAGTCAATGAGCGCGAAGGGGGGGCGCGCGCGCGTTTTGAGTGAGTGTGTGTGTGTGTGTGTGTGTGTGTGTGTGTGTGTGTGTGTGTGTGTGTGTGTGTGTGTGTGTGTGTGTGTGTGTGTGTGTGTGTGTGTGTGTGTGTGTGT
>JADBJO010000738.1:382905-385405 GCA_016801955.1 Conus betulinus
AGTCCAGTTCTCGCTTCATCATGAACTATTCCTTGACCATGGAGTCAGCAAGACACTTACACGATGGATAGCAGCGGCACTTCAGGAGCGAGCCGTCATCCTACAACTTGGAGATTGGACGTCTGAGCCTCATAAACTTTCTATGGGATTACCTCAAGGTTTGCCTGTCTCCTCTGTTTTCAATGTCAGTGCAATAATCATGTACAAGATAAATAATGTATATGCTTTTACATGAAAAAAGACATCTACTTTTTGCAAGCCAACCAGATGAACAATTCATGGAGAACAAACCATTTCTCGAGAGAAAAAAGAAACGTCATCAACAAAACAGTGATTCAAACGTGTGATGTTAAGGACCCAATATGTTATTGTTCTTAGTATACACAAAAGATATAATACAGTTAAAAGACAAATGCATCACCATGTGCATCACCGTGATCACATTTGGTAAAAAGAACATTCATACTGTACTACTAAGTACATGGGTGTCAAATATCCAAGTGTGGCAATTCAAATTTGTAGTTCCAAAACTTCAAAACTCATTCAGAGTTGTTGCAGATATTTGAATAATGGGTGCAAAAAGAGCCCACAGGGTTTAAAAAAAAATGACGGGGCCACCACTGTCAGACACTGTACTTGCATACACCCAATCACAACACAGCTTATTCACTCCATACGGATGCATCTACTCCGTTCATTTAAAGGAGACACTGGGGAAATGAAGAATGCAACTTTTTGTGCTCCCTGTACCAAAACAAGACAAAGAATTTTTCAAAAAACAGTCACATCCAAACAAATTCCATGTACGTTTTCCTGACCAATTTTCACTTGTTTTCCACATTACTATTATTAATCATTTTCCAGTAGCTTTCCTTCTTGGATCTACAGCACATAAAGCATGCCATTTCTGTTTATTTCCGTTCGCACAATAGATAGCTACATAGTGTCTTTTGTTCTTGTATGAAAGATCTACCAGCGGGAATCAAACTCTCAGGACGAAGGCTCCGTCTAATGGTTGGATGCTGAGATTTTCTGGGAAGAGACCCCAAGTCCTAACATTAGGTTTGGAACATACCATTTTACTGATTTTTTTTTTCTGAAAACATTATACAACAAAACATTGTAACATGTCATACTCACGAATTCGAAGCATTCCGTTTCCAGCACTTTCCTACCTACAGTTCGGGATAGAAAGTTAATTCTTCACAAATATATTAAATTCGAAAAACGATTTGCATTATTTTTTCTTGTAAATCAATTACAAGTTTTTAGAAAATGCTTCTTATTACATTTACTTTTTTTTATCAATTACATTAATGTTCGCGAATCCGTCATTTAAATTCACTTACAAATAATTTCGCTTTTCTCTTTATTTGTTTATTCTCCAATTGCCAACTTATGGGGAATCATTGTCATAAAATCCCTGGCAGATTTCCGCAATTAAATAAATGACCACTCTCTGGTCGCTAGGAAAACGACATGTTTTCCCTTGCAACCCCAAGATTGAAAAATATATTTATCTATCTATTCCTGACCCAAGGCAAGAGACCATCTAATCTCCTGTTTGGCATTCCTGGTCTGCCATAAAGATCGGGAACACACCTACAAACAATGAAATTCTCTCATCCATCATGTGCCTCGGCGTCCAATCAACAGTAAGGACAGTTTAGGGATTGAAGTACTATCCACATATGGTCTAACATTGTGTCCATATTTCCTCAATCCACAATTTCTCTCTGTTCAAAATCTCTACATATATTCCTGAAAATGAAAGTTCACATATATTCCAAATTTCACTTTTATTCCATACATGACAATACACACCTCTTGTCTTGACAACCTGCTCCCCATCTTATGACAGTGAACGTGATATTGCTTGTGCATTTCTCCTGATAGTTTTACGCTATCAAGCCGTTGCACGCTGGAGATTTATCCGGGTGTGTCAGAAGATATTTTGCAAAGGTGGGGGGGGGAGGGGGGGGGGGGGGTTGAGCTTCATTTGACACAAAGCATCTGCGAAGTTGTCCGAAATTTGGTTAAATTGGGGATGGAATTGTTGGATGGGGGAGGGAAGGAGTCGGTGGGGGAAATGGTGTTCCAAAGTCTTGTAAACATGGGGGTTGATGGGGAGGGAAACGAGGGAAGGTGAGTGGCAGAGGCCTGCCATAACATGCTTTCCATATTTGGGGGGGCTTTAAACATGATGGTGAGAGGGAGGGGAAACTATCCTTTATTTCGTAGGGGTTGGAATGAGGAAAGGAAGAGAGGTAGTACCCCCTGGCTCCCCCGGTTCTGACGCTGTTGTCATTTATTTATGGAGAAAAGTACTGATACACTGTGATAATCTTTCCTTCCTCTGTTACTGTCTTGAGAAACACTGAGACGACACAAAGTTGATTATCATCATGAGTTAATTCTTGTTTTAACAGCTCACTCACTGCTGTCTCCATATATAGTGCAGTGCAGTGGTCATTGATGAAGCTTCACTGTCAAACCATTT
>JADBJO010000738.1:387905-397905 GCA_016801955.1 Conus betulinus
ATCCTTTTGAGATGTATTTGTAAACAAGTAAAAAAAAACAAAACAAAACAAAACAAAACAAAAACTTCGATGAAAACCTGACATTTGTCAAAGGGTGACAGCATGATTAATCAGCGTAATGGGGGAAAAAGTTGTAATATGATTTCTATTTTTTTAAGTTTGTCAAAGAATCTACTAGACGTTCATAATTTGTAAAACGCCCTATTTTGTAAAGGACTGCTGGATTTGAATGGGGTGATACAGTTTTGTGACTGTAAAGTACCCTAATTGTGAAAAGGGACAAAGCCATGAAAGACGTTGAATGAATTACAAATTGAAAGAAAAGAAAGAAAGAAAACAAAAACATACATACATGTATGCATAATTGTTTTGTTTTTTGCGTTATTAAGTTTGTCTGTAGAAAAATACCTAAAGAAGATCAAGCGTGAATAAAAACTATATATGAGAGGGGAGAAATTAAGAATTAATGTTTTGATTTTTTATATCGACTGAATCAAGTCACACTGCGCTGCGTGCACGATTTTAAAAAGCACATTGCCGAAAGACCACCCAGAATAGGGTCATGCATCCTGTCGAATTAAACAACTAGAATGCAAAAGCCAGCGATGGTGACATCAAAAGGCTTTCAAGGCAATCATACCAAGCAAATCAAAAACCCCCTCACACACCCTGGCAAATCAACGGTAAATCAAGTTCCTTATCTTTTTAACGTCAAGTCAGTACTAAACTTTGGGTCAAGAGTACACCAAGATAGGTTATAGTTCGTTTTTATTTGTCAAGGGCGTGAAACCTCTCGCAAAAAGACCTTAAGCGCTTAGAGACAAGGAATGTTGTACCCAGTACCGAAATCGGTAATAGACCAATTAACCAGTGTGCCTTACCCACCGCACACGGTCGAACTGTGTAAAAGAGGACGAAGTGGTCAGGTGACAGATGGCACCTAAGGTAGCAGAGGACTCTCCCAAGTTCGAACCGTCCTGATAGTGAAAGGGGGGAGGGACGTAACCACTAGGACCTCGGTGCATAAGTGGGCGCTACATACTCAGTCAGCTGAGGTCGCTTTGTAAACAGCCTTTGAAGAGCAGGAGTCTTGGGCTCGTTCATATGGTATTGCCGTGAGGCACTGTGTTGGTCCTATTGTCAGGCTGGTTGAATGTGCGTGGACGTTGTTGTCGTAGCTTTTCTCCAGGATAATTACTGTGTTAAGTGACGTCGAGATCCCAGAGACGACCACGAAGACCTAGTTCTAAAGCCTGGAGCCAGTCACAACCAAGGGCGTCACCATCAAGCAGTGCTGAAGAAGAAGAGACTTTTTTCAAGAACTGTGGTGTGTGAAAGCGTGGTTTGTGTGTGAAAATCTGGCCAGGTAAGAAGCCATATTATTGTAACCCAGGATTAGGAAGTATTGATCTTTTATGGTTTGATTATTGCATTTCTGTGTGATTGGATTGTTCATACATAATTATACGTAGCATAGAAATTGTATTTCTTGTTCTCAGTCATGTTAGGAGAGAAACGAATGCGTGACATCCCATTCACAGAGAGGTGAACTTTTGATGGGCGCATGAGTGTGCATATGCGTGTATGAGTGCAAAGATAACCTTGGTGCGTTAAGCCTGGCTAATAATACATCAACTTAGTGCACTTAAGCAATGCCATCACGATCGCCCCCATCCTGGACAAAGTGGCGAGCCTGCCAGGATTGCATGGCCCAACTTAGTCTCAGGTGGGAAACAAAGTAAGTACTAGAGTAGTACTGGGGCGAAACATCCACTAAAGGCAATTATAATTAGCTGTTTCCAATTATTTCCTTTAGTTTTTTGAGTGTTGAGTATTGACTTGTGTGTAGGGTGGTTGTATTAATCAAAGGTCGTTCAGAGAAACGAAGAACGAAGTTCTAGTCTTTACTCTCACAGGAGCTGTGGTTTAAGATTAAGGCTCCTTGGTGTTATGAACACTACTACTGGTTGGTGTACTCGCAATGTTTAGTAAACTGTTTACTGACCTTTTCCAGATTTATAAGCGTAACTGTTTTAGTGGTGCTAAAACATATTGGGGAAAAAAAATGGCTGAAGAAAGGTTTACCCCCATAGAGAAAATAGTTTGGGGAAAGAAACGGGGTATACAGGAGATGAACTGCATAAATTCATTGAAACTCAGCAGAAGACTGAGAGAAATGAAAGGGCTGAAAGAAGGAAATTAAAAAAGGAACAGCTCGATGCTGTCAAACGAAACTCAGAGGTCGAGGCTGAGAAACTTCGACGTCAAACAGAATCAGCAAACGCTGAGGCCGAGAGACTTAGACTTGAAACTGCTGCGTCGAAGGCTAGAGCAAATGCAGAGTGTTTAGCAGCCAAAGCAAGAGCAGAGGCAGAGAGTGCAGTGGCCAAAGCGAGAGCATGCAGAGAGTACAGCTGCCAAAGCAAGAGCAGAAGCGGAATCAGAGATTTTAACCAAACAAATTGAGTTGGGAAAGAAGAAAAATCTGAAAATCGTGGTGAAATAGACACCAGTTCTGAGTCAGTAGGCCACAGACTAAATCCGGGCCTAGGCCTAAAACTCCCACTTTTCAGAGAAGAAACTGATTCGATTGATGCCTATATCAGTCGTTTTGAATCGTTTGCCGAGCACGAGGGCTGCCCGAAGATGACTGGACAAATAAACCTGTCTCCCTTGTTGACAGGTCGTGCATTACACACTGTTTCCACCTTACCCAAAGGTGATAGGAGGGATTTTGGCGAGCTGAAACAAGCAGTACTGAAGGCATATGATTTGACTGAAGAAGGTTTTAGGCGTAAGTTTCGCGAGGCGAGAGAATCGAACAGTGTGAGACATGCACACATTTCGGAGTTAGACTGGGTCACTATTTCAACAAGTGGGTACAGCTTAGTGGATTAGACAATGATTTTGAAGGCCTCAAGACACTGGCGATGAAAGAACAGATACTGATGGTTGTGGGCCAAGTTCACAATACACATCAAGGAGAGGGGTGTCATGACAATAGCTGAAGTACTTGAGGTGGCAGAGACTTACCGAGAAGCGAGGCGTAATTTGCCTCAACAAGAGAAAAGCCCAGAAGCGTATTCTGAGGATAGCAGGCCAGCACATGACTCACATAATGAGACAGTAGTACACACCCATAGGCCCACGGCGTCACGTGAGCAAACAAGGGTCAAAACCAAGAGCCACGTGGCTAGGAATGAACATACCTGTTTTCTGTGCAATAAGACAGGACACTTGGCTAGGGACTGCATATTAAAGCCACAAAAAGCAGCAGCAGCAATGATGGTCAGGTCAAGTGAAAGGCAGGTAGAAAAAGATGAAAAAGATGACAGTGCTATTTTGTCTGGATTGTGTGTTCACAGATTCGGGAGATAACATGGATGTGCACAAAGCCAGAGTAGGGGAAAATGTGGTTATGTCATTAGAGACTCTGTGTGCACAGGTGTATGGTGAAGGAATCCCTGGTTAAGGAGAGACAATTCACAGGTAAAACACAAACGTGTAGACAAATAGATGGAACAATAGCAGAATTCAAAATGACCCAGATGTTTATTGATACACCATTTTATAGTGGGACTGTACAGGCTTTGGCTGTTCCAAAGCTGCCGTATGATCTGGTAATTGGAAACATTCCAGGAGCACGTGGGTACGAAGACCCAGACCGTGATTTCTGTGTTGAATCAGAGAAAAGAAGTCACGGGGAGAGAAAGGCCCCAGGCGGTCACGCACTTCAGAAAGCATTGGAGCGTGTCCGGTGAGACTAACCCCACTCACTTACGGGCAGAGCAAAAGAGCGATTACTCGCTCAGAAAACTGGCTGGTTTTGCTCACAGAGGGCAGAAGAAAAATGTAAAAGAGGGTACAATCAGTTTGAGAGTTAGAGAACGGCATATTGTACCAAACTTTTACTCACTCGCGTTCGGGAAAAATTAAGAAGCAGGTTGTCATTCCTAGGAAATGCAGAAAAGCGGTGATGTCAGCAAAACATGTGACGTCAGCCTCAGGCCATCTCTGTAGGAAGGCCACACAGAAAATTGTGACGCGAGAGTACTACTGGCCTGGAATCCTATGCATTATCAGGCGCTTCTGCAGACAGTGCAACACGTGTCGTGGGGTATGACAACGTGTGATAGAGAGAGAGAAGAAAGAGTTATGGGACCGTAGGCTAAATTAAAGTGGTCGGGCAAGAAGTCAGGTAGTGTGCGCCTGTGTCTCGCACGTGTCGTGGATGCGTGTCGTGGCTGGTTGCGGGCCATGTGTATGAAAGGGAGACAATTTTTGTAGAAACAGAATGTTATCTATATATGGCCACACTACTTAGAGCTGGTGGAAGTTTCAGATTGGTGTTTGCTTGGTTTTTGTAGTGTGTGTGTATTGCTTTTTTTCTCTAATTTTGTTGCAAGATGATAAATCTTGAGTGCGTTCTATGGTGTAAGTAGGCTTATGAGAGGCCCAGATGAGCGTTGGTTTAAATGAGAGAATTATGAGAGTTTTAGCTCCGTGAATGTATTTTAGCCAATGCAGGGTATCGTCTTCAAGTTGGTGGGGGTAGGGCTCAGGGGATTTGTCAAGGGTGTGAAACCTCTTGCAAAAGAGCTTTAGTGCTTAGAGACAAGGAATGTTGTACCTGGTACCGAAATCGGTAATAGACCCATTAACCTACATACTCAGTCAGGTGAGATCGTTTTGTAAACAGCCTTTGAAGAGCAGGAGTCTTGGGCTCATTCAGATGGTATTGCCGTAGGGCACTGTGGTGGTTCTATTGCCAGACTGGTTGAATGCACCTGAACGTTGTAGTAGCTTTTTTTCCGGGAAAATTACTATGTTAAGTGACCCCGAAGTCAGCGGGAAATTTCGATGTCCACCTGGTGCCAAGTGTTTGTTTGCTAATCAATTAGATAGGGATGCGTGTAAATGCTGATGTGTGGAAGAATGTAGCGAATGGAGAATTCAGGGTACTTGTGAACAGGGGGTTTGAGAAGCAGCATGGACAAAGGCATGGCCCAAAGGGAAATCCTTTGTGTCCATCCCTATATAAACTGAGGGAGAACAACGTGAGAGAGGAGAAAACACACATGCCATGAGAGAGAGAGAGAGAGAGAGAGAGAGAGAGAGAGAGAGAGAGAGAGAGAGAGAGGAGAGTTAGCAGGACAGTATAGGGCCAAGAGAAACGTGGTCTGGGAGATAGAAGAGACAGCAAAGTCTTAGGGTTAAAGACAAGCTGGAAGAGAAGAAAACTAAGGTTGAAGCCCAGAGGTGGGTGAAGACAGACAGACTGAATTTGAAACCAGAGGTAGGTGAAAGAGTCGAAGAAGAAGAGTTCTACATCAAGATCCCAGAGACGACCACGAAGACCCAGTCCTGAAGCCTGGATTCAGTCACAACCAAGGGCGTCACCATCAAGCAGTGCTGAAGAAGACTTGAAGAGACTTTTTTTTCAAGAACTGTGGTGTGGTGTGAAAGCGTGGTTGTGTGTGTGTGAAAACCTGGCCAGGTAAGAAGCCATTTTTATTAAACCGGGATAAGGAAGTATTCATTTTTATGGTTTGATTATTGCATTTCTGTGTGATTGGATTGTTCATGCCTAATTATACGTAGCATAGAAATTGTATTTCTTGTTCTCAGTCATGTTAGGAGAGAAACGAATGCGTGATATCCCATTCCCAGAGAGAGGTATATGTTTGATGGGCGCATGAGTGTGCATATGCATATATGAGTGCAAACATAACCTTGGTGTGTTATGCCTGGCTAATGATACATCAACTTAGTGCACTTAAGAAATACCATCTGTGGCGGACTGTTTCCCGTCCACTCACAAATTTTTGTGCAACCGGGCTGACCGGAAGGTAGTCGTCTGGAAGCCAGTTCAAAAGTTTACCTGACTGCTGCTCACCCACCCATCGTTAAAGCCAGGTGAGCTGAACTGGTTAGGCAGTCTCTGCAGTGATTCCAGCAATGCAACTACCCAGAAGGCTAAAGAGGGACTCCCATCTGGTTTTGGTGGCAGTCAGGTATTTATCATTCAATATGTATTTGTTAGCAAACGAAACCGTATTCCCGTTTAGGAGTGACTGAAACTTCCTCAGTGCACTTGTGAAGGATTTGTTTAGAAAAGGAAAGTATTTGTTGTGTTCTGTTATCCTATGACTTGAATGGGAATCAAAACAAAATGCTGTTGGAAAACATGAATAGAAGAAGTGAGTGTTAAAGGAAGTGGTCTTCAGGAAAAAAAAAGGTTTTGTTTATTCTGACTTAACTAGTTATGAACTTCATGATGGAAAAAATGTGTTTATTATCATGTGATTTGCGAGAAGAGGGAGAGTTTTGATGCTGTGGACAATAAGCTCCCAGAGCGAGCGACAGAGACTTGATATATATATACTGGCTTTGATTTTTTTATGTGGATGAGGATTTAATTCACTCTTGATATGAATATTGAATAGCGATCCTTAAAATCCAAGCAACTATTGTGGTATAACTGTTTAAAGTTGCATTAATAAGTTGTATACGCATATTCTAAACTCGTGTTTAACTAACTGGGCTGAAAACAATCATTTAATAATTGAGTGTCTAGCAGGTTTTCGTAAAGACTGTACCATAGAACTACTGATCACATAGTTACATTGTTTGCTATTGTCCACCGATATCTAATCCAAAAGAAATAAAAACTATATGTATCTTTGTATGTATATTGGATGATATATTGCTTTTTTTCACATTTTATTCACACGATGAACAATAAACATTATATATACATTTCCAGAAAGAAAATTGAATAGTATCTACAGCAATTTTCATATATCATACTTTTTTCAAATGTATTCATCAAGGGTTGTTTTTCTTTTTTAACATGAATGACAAAAACAAACAGCAAACAAAACTACACATGTAGCAAGAGAGATAGAGATAAACAGACAGACAGACAAGATAAGACAAACAAAGATATGCAGGCAGCTAAATGTAGTGCAAACTTGAGATAAACTTAGGTTGTGCAGATACTTCAATCAAAAAGAGGGACATAGGCTACCCAAGAAAGCAGGAACTTCTCATAATTCAAGTCAATTGTTGAAATATAGTTTTCAATCTCATATCGCTTTTTGAGGTATCCACAAAAGGCACGGGCGGTTGGGACTACACTTGTCATCTTACAATGGTATATATACAGTTTTGCTAATAGAATAATCAAATCTAAAACATGGTCATTTTTTACATCTCTTTCACATCCAAAAATAACCAGATGTTCGCTAAAGCGAAATGAGTAAGCCAAAACACATTGTTGAACAAGAGTGATTTGGAAATCCCTCCAGAACGAGTGTACAAAATGACAATGCCAAAACAAATGTGTTGAATATTTTCTTTTTCTAGGTTGCAAAATAAGCACCTATCATTCCTATTTATGTTCATGTTGAGCAATATACTGTTAGTTCCTAGAATTCTGTGCACTATCTTATCTGCAACCACTTTAATTTGATGTCCTGTATCTTCCTAATTTTCTTGAAAATAGTGTTCCATTGTATGCTGCGATATATCCTTCTATCCCACTTTTCACAACAGTTTGGCAGTGTGTTGTTTTTTCCCCAGTAGATCATAAAGAAAAAACTATTTTAGACAAAATGAGAGATTTAAGAAAAGCTATTCTTCCAAGTGCTGTCAACTGTCTTTTAAGCCATACCTCATATAATATCTTAATTTCCCTAAAATCGTGTTCGAAGTTGATTCGTACACATTCTTTTAAATCATTAGTGAACCAAATACCAAGTATTTTGAATCGCAATGGATTCTATTCCATGTGCAAATGGGGCATATATTTTTATCTGTGAATTTTTTTCTACAACCGAGCCAAACTGTGATGCTTTTTTTACAGTTCAGTTTTAACCGGGACACACTTCCAAAAACATTAATAATTCTCATTGATTCTTCAAATGATTTCCTTTAACCCTCTTGTATTAATTCAATATCGTCAGCGTATTGGGATATCTTAATTTCAACTCCTCCAGTATTTACCTTTACACCTTTGATAATATCATTCTTTCTGATCATGGCAGCTAGAATTTCAACACATATTATGAATAGATAAGGTGAAATTGTCTGAAGATAATCAATCAGATCATATATCAAACATATGTTATCTTCAATATATCTGTTTTTAATGAATCCAGTCTGGTCTCCTTCTATAATTGATGGAAGAATTAATTTCAGCCTATTTGCAATACATGCAGAGCCAATCTTATAAACAACATTAAGCAAAAGAGATGGGTCTCCAGTTTCCATTAACCTGACGCGGTTTATCTCCCTTAGGAATACAGATTATTGCCCCTTCCTTTTGTGTGGAAGACAATTCCCCTTTTCTAAACCCTTCATTTAGTAACCTTACAACAACAGCCCCAAGATAACGCAAAAACATTTTGAAAAATTCCACTGTGAATCCATCACTTCCTGGAATTTTATTATTTTTCATGTTTTCGAGTGCAAACCCAGCCTCTGTCAATGAAATTTCGCCTTCTAAGGAGTCCTGCTCTTCCCTGGACAAACGGTAGTTCGGCAACCAAATTTCTGATTTCTCTATATCTTCAAAGTCTTTTTTTTTTTCAAGGTACAATGTTTTATAAAATATGTTGACTTCATTTGCTATTTCTTTTTCATCTTTTATCATTGTACCATTTTTATCTATCTCTGTGATTCTTTTACTCACAAAATTCCTCTTTTCTAAAGAACAAAAATAGTTTGTGATTTTCTCGCCCTCAGCTATCCATCTTGACCGGGAGCGAAGCAAGACACCCTCCTTTTTTTTCTCTCTTAGATATACCAGTTCTGCTTTACTATTTTCTGAGTAATTTTTCTCTATTTCAGTTAACATAGCTTGTTTTTCTAGTCGCTTTATCTGTTCTTCTAGCTTTCTTCCTGTTCTGTATTTTTTTTCTTTTTTGCTGTTGCAAATGCCATTGCTTTTGCTCTTATTTTCATAAGCATAGGTCAAGAAGTAGTTGGTCACTAATACTAAACTGCAATTCGTCTTTTTGGTATCTGATTTATATTTTCACGTGAATAGGGGATAAGGCATACTCTTGTAAAATCCGTTTTATTTCATTGCGAACTTCTTCCACATACACTTTGTCTTTTAATAGAGAACTATTAAATTTCCAGAGTCCAGCTCTGCTCTCTTTCTTTTTTCGACCCAAGGACTAACGTGATGATAGAACGGTCAGTTCTATATCCTGGCATTATGTCGGTGTAAAGTGAGTATTATTATACATGATTCTGACACTAGAAAAAAGTCTAATCTACTCTGTTGAAGGGGATTGTTCCTTCTCCGCGTATATCTTCTTGTATCTGGATTCATTTCAAGCCATACATCCATTAATTCCAAATTCATCATCATTCTCTTGACCTGTTCTTGTGCCCTGACATTATTATGATGCCTACAGTTATAATGATCCGAATCAAAATCCATAACTAGATTCCAGTCTCCGCCTATTATTACAAAATTGAAATTCTTTTCTTTAATACGTTCTTCAAGATTTGCATAAAAATCTGGGTCATCTCTGTTGGTCCATATATACTTACAATCACAAATTTCTTTTTCTCAATCATGAGTGAAAGAAGTATGTATCATCCATTTTCATCTTCACAAATGTTCTGGACTTTGAACTCAAAAATTGTTGTTAAGGAATATAGCTGTTCCCCTAGAATTTGAGGTGTGAGGAGCAAAAAAAAAAAAAAAAAAAAAAAAAAAGAAAAACCCCATTCAGCTGTTACATATTTTTCAAGCTTTAGATCCATGTGAATATCTTGCAAAAGGTAGATTGAATAAGCTTTTGATCGCAAAGAGTGAAAAACACATCCTACTTTTTTTTTTTTTTTTTTTTTTTTTTTTTTTTTTTTGATTTGCTAGGCCCTGACAGTTCATGGACAAGAGTTTTAATTCCTCATTATCAACCATTATTAAGGTGAAATTGTTTTTCAAAAACATTGCATATTCGCATGGCTTTCCTAGAAT
>JADBJO010000738.1:405405-410405 GCA_016801955.1 Conus betulinus
TAGTGTTGTCGGGTTTTCAGCTTTTTTCTCTCTTCTGAGGTGTCTGCTTTGCTCATATGTCTTATTACTTTAGATCGATTTCTCGTCATCCAATTCCCGTTCAGTCAGATTCGATTCGGAGCCACATCAGCTCACATAGCCTGCATCATCACATGGATACTAGGACTTGTCTTGGCGGCTGTGCCTCTGCTTCCTGCAACGTCACACTGGGAGTTCTATCATCAGAAGGGTATTTGTATTCCGTTACCTATTACCAGAGCAGAGTTTGCTGGTCACGGTTACTCCTTCAGCATCATGATCATCTGCAACTTGGTCCTCTTTTTGTTGATAGCTGTGGGGACAGTGTCTGATTTACTGGTCAGTAAGAGCTTCTGCTATGTCTGACCAGGGTACAGAGAGCAGGATCAAAAAACACATCGAGTGTTAAATCTAAAGAGGTAATTATCGCCAGACGTCTTTTGTTCATTGCAATGTCGGACTTTCTGTGCTGGTTTCCTATCGGTTTATGTGGTGTGTTGTCAGTCAGTGGTGTCATCATTCCAGGAGAGGTCAATGTTGCCATGGCCATTTTTGTATTACCACTCAATTCGGCACTCAATCCATTCATTTATACTCTAAATATTCTTCACGAAAAACGACAAAAAGCGAAAGAACTCCGTTTGCTAAAGTTTCTCCATGCCTGCCAAAAGAAAAAATACTACCAAAAGAACAAACTTTATGAAATTATCGCCCTTACATCGTGTGTGTGACAATGCTGCCTGTGACAAGGGCCACTTGTTTTCTTGTTATGACACACACCAACAATGTCGACTGGAAGTTAGCAGCTTGATAGTTGACGGGAACATTTTTGACATGATAACGCTCTCCGGTACATGTTGTATTGATGCGAAGATTATTTCTATGAGAAAAAGGTTTCGTTGATGTCTGTCTTCTGCTGAATGTAGATGAATCGTTTGTGGCCAAGTTTATGTAAAACTACAGGCAGTAACATTTCCCGTCAATACACACTGTGTTAGGCACATTATGCTCACATAATGCATTTTTATAACTGGGTTAAACTGGGTTAAGAGTATTTTAACTGCTGACAATGCTAACTCTGTCTGGCGGTCCTGGACATTTCAAATGAAAGGCAAATCCATTACTGTCTTTTTACTGTCTCATCTTCTCTGCCAGTTTCAGTTTCATCAAGGAGGCGTCACTGCGTGCGGACTAGTCCATATACGCAACACCACATCCGCTAAGTTTTGAAACCACAGTACGCATGATTTTCAGCCGATGGATCAATGAATTAACAATTAAGATGAGAGAATTGAAGAAGAGGGTCTCGTGGCTGCGACGTAGCAGATGTCTGACTGTCACGAACTGTCAAGTGTTTTAGGGCGTACGCCTATGCTCTGCGTGTTTACTTAAGTGAACATGGCCTATAGTAGACCGACCGTGCCTTCCATCGATCGACAGATGCAGCGGAATCAGCTCATTGCAATATAGAGCGTTTAGCAACAGAGTAGAAGTGAAAAGGAAGTTTGATGCACAAAACCATTCAAGTTTGATATGGCACTTGCGGTATATGTGCGTGTGTATGTGTGTGTGCGTGCGTGCGTGTGTGTGTGTGTGTGTGTGTGTGTGTGTGTGTGTGTGTGTGTGTGTGTGCGCGCGCGCGCGCGCGCGTTCCTCGCGTGCACGCTTCACGCGCGTTATTCTGTGTCAGCTAAAAGTGGCATCAGTGTACAGACATCCCGTGTAGCCCTTGCTGATCACTTGGCTCACCTTAAGAGTTACTAAGTTCGAGTCCCGTTAGCCTGGACTGGGAACATTCCTTTTTATCAAGAGCCTTGGAGGGAGGTCTGCGGGTGTGGCCGCGCCGGTAAGGTTTGGGTCCTCCGAGCATCGTTGTGACGCTAGTTTGTGTCCGCGGTGAGGTGTGTCTGGTTGTCCAGAGCCTGTATTGTCCCCAGATCACTCACAGGTTTTGGTGAGTTACCAATCTGTTGTGTGCATGTATCTTTTCATTTGTTTGCTATTGTTTTTTAAATATTTGTATATTATTATTCTTGCTTTCCCATTTAAAAAAAAAAAAAAAAAAAAAAAAAAAAAAAAAAAAAAAACTTCACTTTCAGGCTGCAATTGGATTCAGACAGGAGGGGGAGAAAGGAAACCCTAGTCAGCCTTGTCTCTTAGTCTTTCCATTGTTGGTGTGTGACCCTCTTTATTAAATAACTGGGGTTTATTTCATGCGTAAAAAGCTTATCACAGAAAGGTGAAGATATCGTTTCGTATATCTCCGACTCGAATTATTGTGTCGTTATATTCTTTTACGGTAAGCACATTGTTTGATGTAGTGTAATGTACTATGATACTATTGTTTGGATGAAAACGCGTCTATTTTGGCTTTTGCTATTTTCATTTCTTTTGGGCTCGTGTATATAAAGAAAATCCTTTGAAATCACTCTTGATTCAATACAAAAGTGAAGAAAACATTGTAGAAGCCTTATATTGAAGAAGGGGACATTATGGTAGTCATTTTTATTATAGTCAAGTAAGCGTTAACTTGCCCCCACACTCTCTGAAAATTTTCCTTAGTATTAGACTTCTATAAGAGGAAAGGGAGATGCTAACCAAAATCATAACTTTTACATGGAGAAACAAAGCTGCGGAAAGACTTCGTTATTTTTAGTCATCTAAAATATTTCATTTTCCCTCCCTTACGGCAATTTCGCTTTGTCTCCAGGCTTTTTTTTTTTTTTTACCCTGTTCTTGCGTTTCAACTATTCATCCCCAGTCCTCCACTTCCCCTTCATCATCACCAGCCATTCCTTCAGCAAGTTATCCCCCTGGAGACTGCGCCCTTGGACCTTCATCCTCATACCCACTTCGACGCCCCAAGTTCAACAATTCTTCTCTGCGCTCGCAGGGCTACATTGCCTGCGTGCTACCATCCCCCACAGTGCCAGCAATTGACCCTTTCCCGGGCGCGGTGGTGCTTGGACTTTTGAACATCTTTTCGTTTGCTTTTATTATCTCTATTCACAACCTGTCCTATAGTTATAATTAATTAATTCTGGTACTCATCATAATCATCCTCATCCCCATTCTCCTCATCATATGCGTTTTGATGTATGTTGTTTCGTGTGACTCTATTGTTGTGTGATTTGTGCAATGAAGTGTCATTAAATGTTGGAAATGGAATTGAGTTCATATACGCTACACCACATCTGCTAAGGTTTGAGACAACGCTACGCATAATTCTAAGCTCAATGTCAACGTCAAATCGTCGTGAAGCAACCCACTAGAAGAGACACGACGAGTGATGCTTGATCACTTTGGTGGTAAAATTTAGAAAGAGAGGGGTTTAGTGACCGCCAAGGACAAAGACAAACAAAGTACAGAACAAAACACAATGCATTTCGACCACTTGGGTCCTCTTCAGGCAAAAACAAATAACATTTAGGACAGTGAAAACGAAGTACGAGAAACCACTTTTCTTCTCATATTCGGCGCAAAATCAAAATGGTGTTCAGTGGTGCCTGTTCTGATCCAACAGAAGCAGGCGATCCAACGTTCTGATCCAACAGAAGCAGGACACTTCGTATTAACCCTTTACTGACGACTGAAGTGTTACTGACGACTGTAGCTACCATATTTTTTTTTTTTTTTCTGTCCCAACCTCTGCGCCACCTCAGAGGTAGTGCATCCAAGCCGCTCATTCCGACACCCCGTGTACAGCCACAGCCCGGTCGGCCCCGCCGCAGCCCCGGCCCCGGCAATCCACAGGGAGCAGTCAATGTCAATGCGCCTGTTCTGATCTAACATACGCAGGACACCGCCTACTAAGCCCCCTACTGACGACAATAATTGCTTAGTCGCGGAGCCGGCGCGAGTGAGTTCTCCCTCCGGAGGGCGCCACCACGTCCGTCCAGCAACAGCCCCCCATGGACTTGCCGATACCGGTGACCCCGACGGAACCAAACCAGGGCACAGACGTGGAGAGGACATCGAAATCGAGGTCACCTTGAGAGCAGGGCATGAAGGGCCACAGAATTTGAGACTATATATATATATATATATATATATATATATATTAATGCTGATCGATCGATGAGAATGAGAATGATTAAGATGATGCTACGGATTTCCATTTCGGTCTGAGACTACATGACAGGGCTGTACTCTACGCTTACTTTCATAATATATCCCGTCGTCAACCAGGCCCGAGAGATACATGAACCTGCAGTGTTGGTCAGGAAATTTAAGCAACACTCTCAGAAACGCATCCAATAAGTGGATAAAATTCGACTGTGTGGTCCCAGTCTTCCCAACTGAGTCCGCAGCAAACTCAACTCTGGGTAGGAGCCGGTCGGGGCAGAAAAAAACCCACATGACTCTGATGGGATTTGAACCCACGAACTCCCAGCCGGGAGTCCGCAACGCTAACCACTTCGCCACGGCGGCTGGTGTAGCTACCAATAGTTACTCAAACGCACAGCCAGTGAAAGTAGGCTCTCCCTCCGGAGATCGCCTGCGCCTCATTTTAACAATGTCCCCATAGTCTTACAAGTGTTGGAGACCTTAACACAAACTTTACAAGCGTATAGACGAAGTGAAGAAATCGAAACTGAAGTCACCATGAGAGTAGGGCATGAAGGACCTCAAAATTTGAGACATTCTTTCTGTGCTGATTGAGGAAGATGTGGATGATGCAGTTAATGCTACAAATTTCCATTCTGAGACTGAGACTGTATGACAGGGCTGTACAATATATGTGCTGTCATAATATATTTCGACGCCAATCAGGCCCGAGATAAACAGATACCTGCCGTGCTGGTCAGGGAAATATGGGTAACCCTCTCACAGACGCAACCGTTAAGTGGATGAAACTTGACTGTCTGGTTGCAGTTTTCCCAATTTAGTTCATAGCAAACAGCTTTGGGTAGGGCTGGAACACTCCCACAAATTCTGATGAGAATCCGCAATCTGCGCGTTTTCCACGGCTTCTGCTAACA
>JADBJO010000738.1:415405-437905 GCA_016801955.1 Conus betulinus
TTAGAATCTAACAGTTTCTCAGACAACACGCTCCAAAGGGTTATTATCACTTTTACGTGTTGCTGGGCATTCCGTCTCTCATAACAATATACTTAATGCAGACATTACTCTTGCAAATGGTATTCATTAACACTACCTTGAACAGGCAACGTTACTATTTCCAGACATTTTCTTCAAAGGACAGATCAAGGTAAGGACCGTTTCTGAAGTGACGATATTGAAGTCATTCATCAGTCAGTGAGTGAAACTGCTATGTACCCACTGAAAAAGACGAATATGATGTGAACACAAGCATTTCGAAGAACAGACTTCACGATCAGCCGTATTTTTTTTTTCCGTTAATGTTGACAGCAGAAGAATCTGTAAAACAGATTGTCTGTTTTGTCCGCAGAATCCTCTCACTTTTTATGACGCATAACAAACAGAGACTTTGCATATATTTACAAGCATCAATGTAGTTTAGTTTAAAAAAAGTAACAACTATCCTGTAGAAAATAAGAAGATTATTCAGACGTGTGGTGTTTAATAATGGAAGTAGATTTCAGAGTTCTTAAGTTCTTTCACAGACGACACTGTCAAAATTAAATTATCAGCTGGCCCTTTCCCATGTAACGTGGTGAAACTGCCCCCCTTCCCAGTTTAACTCCAGGGAGTCAGTCTCGCACTGTCCCAGATTAACTCCCCTTGAGGACTTAAACTGGACCTGCCCAGAACAGCCCCCTAAGACATCTGGGGAATTTATATGGCACTGGACTGGAACAGCCACCCACTGGAGGGTTGAACTAAACTGGCCCAGAACAGCCCCCTCCCCCTCCTGGAGAGTTAAACTGGGCCTGGCACTACCCCCCCCCCCCCCCGTCCCCCCTCTCCTGGGGAGTTAATCTGGCACCAGCCCACAACAGCCCCTCTGGAGAGTTAAACTACACCTGTCCTAGAACAGCCCCTTCCAGGGGAGTTAAACTGGGTACCGTTATGGAACGGCCCCCCAGGAGAGTTAAACTAGACAAGTCCCAAAACAGCCCCCTTCACCTCCTGGGGAGTTAACCTGGCACCGGCCCAAAACAGCCCCCCTAGAGAGTTAAACTGGATCCGGCCTAGAACAGCCCCCCCCCCCCCCCCCCCCACCTGGAGAGTTAATCTGGCTCCAGCCTGGTACAGGCCTCCCTGGAGAGTTAAACTGCCCCTGCACAAAACCAGCCCCCCCCCCCCCTTCTCCTGGGGAGTTAATCTGGCACCAGCCCAACACAACAGCCCTGGAGAGTTAAACTGCACCTGTCCTAGAACAGCCCACCCCTCCAGGGGAGTTAATCCGGCACCGTCATGGAACCCCCCCCCCTAAACTAAACCCCCCCCCCCCCCTCCTGGGGAGTTAATCTGGCACTGGCCCAAAACAGCCCCCCTAGAGAGTTAAACTGGACCCAGCCTAGAGCAGCCGCTGCCCCCCCCCCCCCCACCCCCTCTCCTGGGAAGTTAATCTGGCTCTGGCCTGGCCTGGTACAGCCCCCCCCCCCCCCCCCCCCCCCCGGAGAATTAAACTGGCCCTGACACAAAACAGACCCCCCCCCCCCCCCTCTCCTGGGGAGTTAATCTGGCACCAGCCCAGAACAGCCCCTTTGGAGAGTTAAACTGCACCTGTCCCAGAACAGCTCCTCCAGGGGAGTTAATCTGGCAATGTCATGGAAGCCCCCCCCCCCCCCCCCCCCCCCCCCCCCCCCCCGAGAGTTAAGTTAAAAAGACAAGGCCCAGAACAGCCCCTCCCCCTCCTAGGAGAGTTAATCTGGCACCGGGCAAAAACAGACCCCCTAGAGAGTTAAACTAGACCTGGCCTAGAAGACCCCCCCCCCCCCCCCCCCCCCATGTCTCCTGGGGGAGTTAATCTGGTTCCGGCCTGGTACAGGCCTCCCTGGAGAGTTAAACTTGCCCAGGCATAAAAACACCGCCCCCCCCCCTCCCCCTCCCCCCCCCCACCCCTGTCACCCCTCCCCCTCCTCTGGGGAGTTTACTCTGGCATCAGCCCAGAACACCCCTCTGAAGAGTTAAACTGACCTGTCCTAGAACAGCACCCCTCTAGGGGAGTTAATCTGGCACCGTTGTGGAAAGCCCCCCCCCCCCCCCCCACCCCCCCCCCCCCCCGGAGAGCTAAAATAGAGGCCCTAGCACAAAAGTTGGCCTAGACCCCCCCCCCCCCCCCCCCCCCCCCCCCCTCCTGGGGAGTTAATCTGGCTCCAGCCCAGAACAGCCCTTCTGGAGAGTTAAACTGCATCTGTCCTAGAACAGCCCCCTCCAAGGGTGTTTAACTGGCACCCTCTGGCACCCTCATGGAACCCCCCCCCCCCCCCCCCCCCCCCCCCCCCCCCTGCCATGGAGAGTTAAACTAGACAAGGCTCAGAACGGCCCCCTCCCCCTCCTGGGGAGTTCATCTGGCACTGGCCCCAAACAGTCCCCCTAGAGAGTTAAATTGGACTTGGCCTATAACAGCCCCCCCCCCCCCCCTCTCCTGGGGAGTTAATCTGGCTCCAGCCTGGTACAGGCCTCCCTTGGGGGTAAACTGCCCTGGCAAAAAACACCCCCCCCCCCCCCCCTTCCTGGGGAGTTAATCTGGCACCAGCCCAGAACAGCCCTCTGGAGAGTTAAACTGGACCTGTCCTAAAACAGCCCCCCCCCCCCCCAAGGGGAGTTAATGTGGTACCGTCATGAAACCCCCCCCACCCCCACCCCCTCTGGAGAGTTAAACTAGACAAGGCCCAGAACAGCCCCCTTCCCATCCTTGGGAGTTATTCTGGCACCGACCCAAAACAGGCCCCCTGGAGTGTT
This sequence comes from Conus betulinus, assembly GCA_016801955.1. Taxonomy (NCBI): domain Eukaryota; kingdom Metazoa; phylum Mollusca; class Gastropoda; order Neogastropoda; family Conidae; genus Conus; species Conus betulinus. Next base: position 418,220 of record JADBJO010000738.1, read on the forward strand.
TAACTGGTCCTGGCCAAGAGCAGCCTCCCACCCCTCTCCTGGAGAGTTAAACTGGGCCCTGGCACAAAACAGCGCCCCCCCCCCCCCCCCCCCCCCCCCCCTTCTCCTGGGGAGTTACTCTGGCACCAGCCCAGAACAGCCCATCAGGAGAGTTTAACTGCACCTGTCCCAGAACAGCCCCCCCTCCAGGAGAGTTAATCTGGCACCGTCATGGAACCCCCACCCCCCCACCCCCCCACCCCACCCCGAGAGTTAAACTAGACAAGGCCTGGGACAGCCCCCATCCCCCCTTGTGCAGTTAATCTGGCCCGAAACAGCCCCCCTAGAGAGTTAAACTGGACGTGACCTTGAACAGTCCACCACCAGCCCCCCTCCTAAGGAGTTAATCTGGCTCTAGCCTGGTACAGGCCTCACTAGAAAGTTAAACTGGCCCTGGCACAAATCAGCACCCTCCCCCCCCCCCCCCCTTCCCCCGCTACTGGAGAGTTAATCTGACACCAGCCCAGAACAGCCCTCTGGAGAGTTAAGCCACGCCTGTCCCAGAACAGCCCTCCTCCAGGGGAGTTAATCTGACACCGTCATGGAACTGGTCTGACCAGTTGCCAAAGATAGACATCACGTAGTTGTATCGTTTTTGTTTTGTTTTTTCTCTTGAAAAAGGCCACGTGGCCGAAAATTAGAAGAGTGGCATTGTGATTTTCTATTATGTTTTCTTCCCTTTGGAGGACTATTGCTTTTGTTTCAAAATAAAACAGTTCACAATTTATTAACGAATGTGTGTGTGTGTGGATGTGGTGGATGATCGGGGTTTTTTTTGTGTTTGAATAAAAGAAAATAAATGAATAAAATAAATGAAATTTGAAGAAAAGTTTTTTCCTTATCTGACTCGGGCACTACGATGTTAATGTCCGGGAATAGTAGACATCCACGTCACGACTAGTGAAGTTATTTGCTCCGCTCGTTCTTCAGGTCTGGATCCTCATCATGAAGTACAGCAGCGTAGCGTGGATCTGATCGATCAGCCCACAATGCGTAAACTGCACAGAAGCCTTATATTGGAGTATTTCTTCATCGATGTTATAAAGTGCCCGGCAGATCTATTGTAGTTATGTAAATTGTATGACATGATCTAAGACAAACATGACAATACCGATGAATACAATCTAGTGTGTGGTGTCATGTTTGCAATGTCTACTGCGGGCACAATGATACAGTAAAGATGTAGATGGGATGTAACTTTAAGTGATCGATGTCACCTGATCAACCTCAGGCGCACAGCATCCCATCTGAAAAAATAAATTAACATATTATTTGCAAAGCACGCCTGAAACAATTGTAATAAGTATAGACTCAACCAATGTGTTAACTAAACATATTACGAGCAAGGACCCTGATAAACAGTGCGAGAATCCTCGCATATCAAACTATACATAAACTCAGTACGTTATTCAATCAGGGATCATCTCTTTCATATTTTTAATCTAATAGCATAACACAATATCGGAGTGTAGCCACACTCACTCAAAGAATAGAAGATGCGACGAGCGCGGACCCTAGGCTCTCGCAACGCCAGTGTCACCAGCTCTCGTCTCCCGGTCAGTACTGCATGGTCGTCGTTCCGGAGGCCGGTGCCGCAATGATGCAGTGCTGGGGTCTGTCCAGTCTGACTGGAGCTCTCTTAGGTGGACGCGCTGGTACGGTAGGGCGATGGTCCGCGGTGGCACCTAAAACGATGGCGGGTCACAGAGGGACGAAAACCGTTGACGGCAATGGATGATTAGATCGCTGTAAGTCCGGCTGACAAAGCCTTATTATGTACTGTTGGCAGGATCTAGCTAAGTCTGGTGTCGTCAGCTGTACATCAGGCCTCAAGAGAGTGTCTATAATGAAGTTCATTCGTTCCAGGCTTGCTGTGTGGGCAAGGAGGGATGTCTCTTCTCAAAACGGCTCTCTGCTGTTGGCGATGTGTCCTCTCTTGACTCGTTCCACTTCAGTAACTGTCCTTAAGTTTTCGTCATCGCATATGAATAATAACATCTTGGAGATGCGATGAGAAAATAAAGTTCCTTGACGACTTTGGACAAACACAGTATTTGACGGTTTCCGAAGGATGCTGGTTCACGGAATAATAATACACGGCTTAAATGAAGAATAATATGTGGAATATTAAATCTGCTTCTGGCACAAAAGCAAAAAGTAAACAATAAGAGCAGGTAGTCCTCCAAAGAAAATGAATCCGTGATGAAATATGTTGTGTCTTGGAACAAGTTCGAAGATAATCTAAAGTGTTAGGTCGAGAGCCTTACCATGTTGAAGCTCTCCTAGAGAGTTAAACTGGACCTTGTTTAATAAAGGAGACATGCAAGGGGGGTACTTCTGGGACCGGCCCAGAAGTACCCCTCCTCCCCCCCCCGCCCCAAGTTGATTTAGACTATTTTTGAATGTTGATTCAGATAGAATGTGCATGTATGACTTTATAACTAATAACTAACAACCCTCAACACCTTAACGGAGATATGCGGGGGGGGGGGGGGGGGGGGTGGGGGGGTGGGGGGGATACTTTTGGGACCGGCCCGGAATGACTCCCTGAGTACTTTATGAAAACAGGGGGTCCATTTTTTTACCCGACCCAGATGTACTCTTGGGAGTCATTCAGGGCGCGGCCCCAGTAGTAGCACCCGCCGGGAGCACTTCTGGAGGGTGAGTACTTTTGGGTTGTTACACCGTAAACCGCTGTTTGTCGCGCACATCCGCCGTTTTGTCGCACAGAGACAAAACGGTGGACCTTCAACCCCTGTTTTGTCGCTATCCCTCCGTTTAGTTGCATGTATGACAAAACGGTAGGGTGCGATAAAACTGCGTTCTACATGGGTGCTGTTCTGGACCAGATCCAGTTTAACTTTCCGACTTTCCGGAAGTGTGTGTGTGTGGGGGGGGGGGGGGGGGGGGGGGGGCTGTTCAGTGCCAGATTAGCTCCCCAGGAAGGGGGCTGTTTCGATCCAGGTCCAGTTTAAACTCTCCGGGGAGGGGGTGGGGGGGGGGGGGGGGGGCTGTTCAGGGCCAGTGCCAGGTTAACTACCTAGGAAGAGGACAGTTTCGAATCAGTTTAACTTTCTAGGGGGTGGAGGTGGGGGGTGGGAGAGATTTGTTCTGGGCAGGTGCCACATAAGGTGTCGCTTGTGTTGTGCTCCGTGTTGTGATGTTCGCTGCAAAATGTTTCGGTTGAATAATGTTTGTTTAAAGCAAAGTTTTTCCCCATACGGGGGGGGGGGGGGGGGGGGCTGCTCTGGGGCTAGGTCCAATTTAACTCACTTGGTGGGTTGATCTGGGCCGGTGGCAGATTAACTCCCCCGGTGGGGATGCTTCGGGGCAGATCCAATTTAACTCTCTAGGAGTCTGTTCTGGGCCAGGTCCAATTTAACTCTCTAGGCGGGGGGGAGGGGGGGGGGGGGGGGGCTGTTCTGGGCTAGTACAAGATTGATCCCCAGGAAGGAGGCTGCTTTTGGCCAGGTCCAGTTTAACTCTCTAGGGGGGACTGTTCCGGGCCGGTGCTAGATTAACTCCCAGGAGGAGGTGGATGGGGATGTTCTGTCCAGTTTAACTCTTTATACTGGGGGTTGTTTTAGGCTAGTAACTCTCGGGGGGGGGGGGGGGGGGGGGGGGGATCAGTTCTGGGCAGGCGCCGGATTAACTCCCCATATAGCTTTCGCTTGTTGTGCTCCATGTTCTGATGTTCGCTGCACAATGTTCCTGGTTGAATAATGTTTGTTTTAAAGCAGTCTCCCCAAAAAGAGGGGGGGGGGGGGGGGGGGGGCTGTTCTGGGCCAGGTCCAATAAAACTCTCCTGTGTGGGTTGTTCTTGGCCGGTGCTCGATTAACTCTCCACTGAAGCGCTTATTGGCCATTTCTTCATTAATTGAGGCAGAGGGGAGAGGGGGGGGGGGGGGGGGGGATATTCTGGGCCTGTGCCAGTCTAACTCCCAGGCCTGTCCTGGAACGACTCTCCACTTGCGGTAGTTTAACTCCCAGGGAGTCATGTTGATTTCAAAAGTTTGGGCCCAGAAGAACTCCCGGGAGTTAGTTTGGAACAGCACCAGTTCAACTCTCCCAGGGGATGGGGGGCTGATTGGCACCGCCCCATATGAACTCCCGGGAGTTAGTTTAGAGTCAAAATTTTTAGGTTCAAAACAACTCCCGGGAGTTATTCTGAGACTGGTAGGGGTTCATTTTGGAACAGCCCTAATAAACAGAAATAAGAGATGGGGGGGGGGGGGGCGTTCTGAACCTGTTGGGGGGCTGCTTTGATGCAGACCCAGATTAACTCCCGGGAGTTAATCTCAGACAGTGCGAGACTGACTCCCGGGAGTTAAACTTGAAGGGGGGCGGTTTCACCACGCTACACCCCCTTTAATATGTCTACTGCATAATTATTATATCTGGATTTAAATTTTCTTCGTGTTATTCTTATGTGTCAGATCAACTACATTCATTATATTACTACTTTAAAAAAAAAAAAACAAAAAAAAACTCTACCATGATCAGACGTCTGTAGAGCAGCCCCGCACATTTTACAAAATCCGCTGGCCGACGGGCATTTCTAGAATCGTCCATCATTCAAAGCATGCTTTGAACACAGAGAGAGAGAGAGAGAGAGAGAGAGAGAGAGAGAGAGAGAGAGAGAGAGAGAGAGAGAGAGAGAGAGAGAGAGAGAGGAAAGAGAGAGAGAGAGAGTAGAAATGAAACTACTGCTTCTGCCAGCACACACACACACACACACACACACACACACACACACACACACACACACACACACACACATATATATACACGCACGCACGCACGCACGCACGCACGCACACAGACACACATACACACAAGCAAACACACACACACACACACACACACACACACACACACACACACACACACACACACACATACACACACACACACACACACACACACACACACACACAACCACACTCTGTCTATCTGTGTGTGTGTGTGTGTGTGTGTGTGTGTGTGTGTGTGTGTGTGTGTGTGTGTGTGTGTGTGTGTTTGCTTGTGTGTCTGTGTGTGCGTGCGTGCGTGCGTGCACAGTGATACTTGTTGCCGCTCTTCTTTATCAGGCTGGCCATGTGGAAATCAAATCTGGCCCTGGAAGCTAAAACAGAACTATCTAGTGGCAAACACTCTAGATATCACTGTCCGCCGCCAGTCAATGGATGCAAGAAAACATCTCCATCAAAGACTCACTCTGCCATTCCCAGCACCCAACCCCCACACCACCACGACCACGCCCCTCCCCCTCACACACACACACACACACACACACACACACACACACACACACACACACACACACACACACACACCACACATGCATGAATGTACGCGCATATCACTGAAATGGTCAACTACTCAACCCATATTTAGTTTGTGCCACGTAACACTGACAGTACTGCGCTAGCAAAACAGAATTCCCTACATACATTATACCAGCAAGCACACACACACACACACACACACACACACACACACACACACACACACACACACACACACACAGAGACGCGCTCGCGCGCGCGCGCGCGCGCGTACGTATGCACACATAGTAGAAACCCCCCTCCCCCCCAAAAAAAAAAACGAACAAACAAACCACATATATATGCCTCTTTAGAAGAAAGGAGAAGAATAACACCGAGGGGACAGGGGAGGAGGGGAGAAGGCAGTAGGCAGGAGGGAGATAGACTCAAAGTTTGACTTTAATTGAAAACACAAAGTAAAATTCATGATCAACACAACTAGAAACGAAACATCAGGCACTCTCAAGAAGTGAAGAAGCGAAGGAAGGATTCCGCATTCCTAGTTCCGTTTCTTTGAAAATCAGGGCATTTATTTTTTACACCTAATTTCACATGAACAGTTTTTCCATTTTTCAACTTGGCCGGGACCTTGCCGTATGATAATAAGAAGCAAGGGTAGCGCCGTGATTATGCGCATCACGTAACAGTCGGTAGTTTGCCGGAGGCAAGTCCTCACCAGCTGACAGCCCCTTGCCCTTCAGTTTACCTCTGTCGCAATTACTTCCTCTATCACTTTCCTTGACTGAAAACGGACGATGCTCGGACGTTTCTTACCGGCCTGTGGGGGTCCTGTCCGATGTGCAGCCTCCAGGTCGTCCTCCTGCATAGGCACCCCGATAAGATCGGTGAAGAGTTTACAGCACTTGGCGGAGCCGTCGGCTGTGGTCTCCCCGCTCACCGCGGGACGTTGTAGACTGGGACATTCTATCGCCGATCATACTGCTGCTGGTCGTTCTGATCACTATCAACTGTGGCCATCTTCTGCTCCAGGCTCTTCAACTCTTCATTTTGTTTGTTTGTTTGTTTGTTTATTTTTTATTTGTTTACGTCTGTTTTCAATGTGTCAAGAATAAAAAGATAACCCGAAGATGCGGGTAGGACCCAGAGAAGTACTGTCCTCAACTGCCGAACAAACCCGCTGGGAGCAATCCTACATCACCCTTGGAAGCCTGTGCTGTGTTCACACAGGGTGCGGCGGGCACGCACAGGGCATTCCATTAAGACGTCAAGTCAAGATGCTTCTCCATATAGAAAAATTTTCATTCAATTTTTTCATCTATATTTGTAAACTATCCTATCCACCTCTGCCATCTACTGAGCTTAATCTTCTTTTGTTACTAAAGAGTCCAGACTTTTCATGATCTCCACTAATTGGGGTTGTAGTCCCATATCACTGTCCATCTGTTCGTCCCCAGAGCCCGACAAACTGAATGAATGGATTTTTGCTGACGTGTTTGGTCTACTCACCGTTCTGGTTATTCCAAATACTTTATGTATCCATGGTTTTGGGTATGCTTGGGCAATACAGGACTGTGAAGACTGACTACAAATAAAAAGCTGACATTACATACAATTCAAATCAGAAATGGCACGATTTCCGCACAGATTAGCCTACATATTCAGATTATTATCCCAATGTGGGGCCGGAATAGCTCAACTGGTAAAGCGTTGGACTCGTAATTGTGGTGATCATGGATGAAGGGTTCCAATCTCCGCCGGGCCGCGCAGGATGACAATTCCTCCATCATTACATTAATAACATGGCGAAGATAAAACAACAACAACAATAACAACAACAACGACAACAACGACAACAACAACGACAATAACAACAACAACAACAACAACAAAAAAGCAAAACAAAACAAAAACAAAACAAAACAAAAGGGTGGAGTAGGGGTAGGAATGAAAATGAGAACGACAAAATATATTATAAACATTAAACCGTTCGTTGCAGCATGTGGGAACTACTGTAATTCATTTTGAAGACAGAACCATTCAAACTGCCTGCACCAAGGCCTTTTTGCGTTCGCTGGATCGCACTCATCGGGCGGAGGTGGGGGGGGGGGCACGGCTGTTGTGTCTGTGCCACCTTAGCATCAATTGGAGAAATACTACTGTGTATGATGCTGTGGTTTTCTCACCAGCAAAGTTTAAAAACTGCAATAGCATCCCAAAGCTGCCAGCGAAGGGTGGGAAAATAAAAGGAAAAGAAAGTGGGGTAAAGAGATAAGCTGCTGAAACCTAAAGTCATTGCGTGAACAGTATAAACTGGGGGGGGGGGGGGGGGGGGGATCTTTGAGCCTATGCTTGGGGATCTTTTTCAGGATGCAATGGATGTCAAAAGATGTCCAACAGTCCGAGTGGTCAGCTCTGCTGTTTAACAACCCAAGCTTTCTCAGCAGCTAAGAATTGCGCAGAACCTAATTTATTTACTTGGATCTCCTAAGAGATGCAGTCTCCCACTGATATACCATACAATAACATGTTGAACAATTTGGTAGTGTGGAAAACAAGTCCAGGCTAACAATTCCTCCGTCATTACATGAATGACTTCGAAAAGATTGAAAAAAGAACAATCAGAGGAGTTGGGTGGACAAAGAAACGGGAGAAGAAAGAAAACGAGACGAAAAAGCAGGGAGATATACTTTAGATATTAGACCTTTCACCAGCAACATATGGGAACTACTGTAATCCGTCTTGAAGACAGAAAGATTCGTTCATATCTCTCTCTCTCTCTCTCTCTCTCTCTCTCTCTCTCTCTCTCTCTCTCTCTCTCTCTCTCTCTCTCTCTCTCTCCGAAAGGATTTCGTACTGTATGGCTCAGTCAAGTGGTTGGAGACATAAGGATATTTATGACAGAATTAATAATAATAATAATGATAATATAATAATAATAATAATAATAATAATAATAATAATAATAAATAATAATTTATATAGCGCCTGTTCTCCAATAATTAGGGCTCAAAGCGCTTTACATAACCAACAACAAAACACATCCCCCCCCAACACACACACACACACACACACACACACACACACACGCGCGCGCGCGCGCGCACGCACACATACACGCGCGCGCGTCAATTCAACTCTGGAGTGGAAGCCAGTGGAGGGACTGCAACAGAGGAGTGACATGTTGACGTTTAGACGCTTTGCAAATAAGCCTGGCAGCGCTGTTCTAAACCTTCTGCAGTTTATTGAGTGGGTACTTTGGTGAGCCAGCCAAGGGACTGTCGCAGTAGTCCAGCCTTTAGAGAACTTGGGAACAAACCAGAGTTTTTTGTGGCTACAGTGAAAAGGAAGTGTCTGATTGAACTGATCTTACATATTTCCAGATATGCTGCCTTACAAACATTAGACACGTGGTGCGTGAAAGAAAGGGTGGAATTTTACAAAATCACACCGAGATTACGAGCTTCGGATGAGAGTTGAACATCAGAACTTCCGATACTGATGGCAGAAGGACGGGAGGGATGACCTCGGAGTTTGGGAGGAGCAAGGAGAAGAACTTTAGTTTTGTCGTCATTCAGCTGCAACTTATTCAAAGTCATACAATTCTTTAAATCTCGTGGATAGCTTTTAACATAACTGACAACGTCCTTGAGTTCAGATGCAGTGCTTGACTTGTGCATCTGTGTGTCATCAGCAAAACCCTCATGCAGCAGTGAGTGCTGATCGATAATGTCTGACACAGGTCTGACATACAGAGCAAACAGAACTGGCCCAAGGACGGAACTTTGTGGTACCGCACAAAGACAAGACCCTCCGCCAAGAGCAAGCTGGATTTCGCCAAGACAGATCATGCACGGACCAAATCCGCCACAATAAGAATTACCATCGAGCAGTCTCTCGAGTAGCACTACGGCTTCCCACCCAGTTCGATGCCATCATCCAGCAACTCTGCGAGGATGCCACATACAAGGTCGTCCACGATGGGAAGCTCACGAAGCCCTTCAGTATACAAACCGGCGTCTGTCAGGGGTGTCTGCTATCGACGACAATTTTCCTGATGGTCGTTGACTGGATAATGCGGCAGTCTACAGACGGCAAGAGGACAGGAATCCAGTGGACTTTCACCAAGCAACTGGAAGACCTGGACTTCGCCGATGACATCAGCCTTCTCTCCCACAAACAGCAAGACGCACAAGAGAAGCTGTGCCGTGTAGCAGAAGAATCAGGAAAGATGGGCCTCCAAATCAACAGAAAGAAAACAAACCATGAATCAACAACCAACCAACAACGAGACCCACTATGACTGCAACAGCAAGACATCATTGAAGTTGACAAATTTGTCTACCTCGGCAGTGTGGTCAGCAAAGATGGAGGTACAGACGAGGATATTAAGAGCCGCATCAGTAAAGCCAGGCACATTTTTATTACGCTACGACCTAACTGGAATTCCTCTGCCCTCTCACTCCACAACAAGATCAGAATCTTCAACTCAAATGTTAAATCTGTCCTTCTGTATGGTTCTGAAACGTGGCGAACAACAAAGACAAACACTCTCAAACTCCAAACATTTATCAACAGATGTCTGCGAAACATAGTGAACATCAGATGGCCAGATGGTATTACCAATACAGAACTGTGGAACAAGATCAAGCAAGTTTCAATAGAACCAGAAATCAGAAAACGGAAGTGCGGATGGATTGGCCACACCCTCAGAAAGTCTCCATCCAACATCACAAGACAAGCCCTTGAATGGAACCCTCAGGGCAAGAGGAAAGTGGGAAGACCAAGACAGACATGGCGAAGGAGTACCGACGCAGAAGTGAAGGCCGCCGGAATGACATGGGCCGAGCTGAAGAGGATCTCCCGAAATCGTGTCCGCTGGAATAGTTCGGTTGCGGCCTTATGTTCCCCAGGGAATTCAGAGGACTAAGTCAAGTCAAGTAAGTCACACATTAGAGGTGTAGGAGATGAAAAAGACTATTGACAACAATTGTCTGGGAACGATCACTGATATAATACCTCACCCAAGCAAGAACGGTTCCCTGAATGCTAAAAGAAGTTTGGAGTCTAGAAAGGAGAACGTCATGATCAATGATGTCAAATGCCGCGGAAAAATCTAAAAGAGAGAGAAGGGAGACTTTGTCATCATCAAGGGCAAGAAGGACATCGTTTACAACTTTCAGTAGAGCAGTCTCTGTACTATGGCCAGCCCTGTAAGCAGACTGGTGAGGGTCATTCAACTCATTTTGAGTAAGATGAACTGAGAGCTGAGCAAGCACGATTTTCTCGAGGACCTTTGCAAAGAAGGGGAGATTCGAGACAGGTCTGTAATGTTTGAGTGAATTTGGATCCAGGGAAGGCGTTTTGAGAAGGGGACGAACAACAGCAGATTGTATTCTTGGGGAAAAACGCCAGACAAGAGGGAAGCATTTATGACATGGGTTATGAAGGGGAGCAAAACATCAATACAGCGGAACTGGATGGATGTAGAGAATGGGTCAAGGCCACATGATTTTCAAGGCGAACTATCACTTTTCTTACATCATCCTCAGTCACAGAACTGAAAACAAACGTTGGCCTGAAAAAGAACGATCACTATCAAGTGGAGATCTAGTGAAATTTGAACTGTCAAGATTGTCTCGGACTGTTTTGATTTTGGTATTGAAAAAGTCAGAGAAAAGGATGGGGGGTTCAGAAGGAGAGAAAACAGTGGGGAGCAGCATTACTTTTCCTGCCAAGCAAACTGTTTGTGAGTTGCTTCGCAAATTTGTTCTGAGTCGAATGTTCTTGGTGAGCTTCAGATGATGTCGGTTTTTCGGCGATACTGTCCCATGGAAGTTTTTATCATGTAGGATCTTGGAGCAATCTTTTCTGTAACGACAGCTGGATTCTTCCATCCTTTCTCATGATCAAGTTTCTGTAGTACAACATCTGGTTGTAGTTCTGGAAGCTGACGAGCACCTTTTCTGTTGTTGAAGTTGCGCTGATTTCGCCTTTTCTGTTTACTGTCTCTCGACTCCACTGATTTTCTATCAGGGTACTGGAACTCGAGATTGAAAGGAAGAGCTGGAAGTGTTGTTCTGATGTTCCTTCCAAAGAGGAGTTCAGCTGGACTTTTTCCTGTAGCAGACGTTGGAGTTGCACGGTAGGTCAGAAGTGCAAGAATTGGATCAGTCTGACTCAGGATTTTCTTTGCTGTCTGCACAGCACGTTCGGCCTCTCCATTTGACTGAGGATAATGAGGACTCGATGTGATGTGTTCAAATCCCCATTGAGCTGCAAACTTCTGGAATTCAGCTGACACAAACTGTCTTCCGTTGTCCGTGACAAGGATTTCTGGAATTCCATGATGTGCAAAACATGTTTTTCAGTTTTTCCAACTACAGCTCCTGTGGTGATCTGAGGAAGATGTCCAATTTCAAGGTATCTGAAAAAATAGTCCACCAAGACAATGTAGTTCTGTCCTTTGAAAGTACAGATATCAGCAGCCACCCTTTGAAACGGACGATCTGGTAGAGTCGTCGATATCAGTGGTTCTTTTCTTTGAGCTGCTCTTTGTTCTTCGCAATGTTTGCAGTTCTTCACCAATTGCTGAATGCGTTTATTGATGTTTGGCCACCAAACCGAAGAGTTTGCTCTTTCTCGGCATTTTGTAATGCCTTGATGCCCTTGGTGTATTATGTCAAAATGTCGTCTCTCAAAGCTTGTGGGACAACGATGCGACTGCCTCGTATGAGAAGACCTTCATGCTCACTGAGTTCATTTCGCAGAGGAAACAAATCACGAAGACCTTCTTCTACATCACCAAGGTACTTTGGCCATCCTTCTCTTGTGTACTGAAGAGCTTTCTTCATGAGAGGGTCTTTGTCAGTTTCAGCTGCAATTTCCGTCAGACGTCTGTCTGTTGCTTCCCATGAGAGCCTTACAGAGCTGACATGTGCTTCTGTATCTTCAATCAGCTGGCTGACTTCTTTCATGTTTTCTGTGTCTTCTTGAGGACTCCTTGAAAGTGTATCGGCTACGATTAGCGTTTTCCCTGGAGCGTAGACAGCTTCTGCGTTGAACCGCATGACCGCATCAACATGCGTTGACATCTGATGGAGTGTCCTGAAGATCTTTCTTGTTCATCAGCGGAACCAGTGGTTTGTGGTCTGTAAGAAGTGTGAATGAAGGCAGACCAACCAGGTATCTCTGGAACTTCTCACAAGCCCAAACTGATGCCAAACACACTCTTTTTCGATCTGCGCGTACTTGCGCTCTGTAGCCGTCAGAGATCTTGAACAGTAAGCAACAGGCTTCAGTCCATCTTCATGTTCTTGTTGAAGCACACCACCCAAGCCATATGAACTTGCATCAGCGCTGACCACTGTTCGTTTGCTGGGGTCATAAAAGGCAAGTGTTGGTGTCTTCGTCAAAAGTTGCTTGACTGCTTTGAACGCCTCAATCTGTGGAGTAGCCCATGTCCACTGTCGATCCTTTTTCAGTAGCTCAGTAACTGGTCGCAGGATGGTTGAGAGACTGGGGATGTACCGTCCAAGATAGTTGATCATTCCCAGTGCGCGTCGAAGTTCAGTGATGTTGCTAGGGTCTTGCATGTTCAAGATCGCTGCAACTTTCGCAGGGTCGGGCTTGATCCCATCCTTTGTGATGATGTGTCCAAGGAACTCAATTTCTTTCTTCCTGAACTCATTTTTTTTCTTCATTGAGTTTCAGATTGGCTTCAGTCAATTTCTTCATGACTCGGTTCAAATCTCCATCATGATCCTTTTCTTTCTTGCTGTGGACAAGAATGTCGTCGAAGAAGCAAATGACACTTGGATCATCTTTGAGAATGTTCTCTATTGTTCTTTGAAATATTTCTGGGGCTGAAGAGATTCCAAAGGAAGTCTTTTGTAGAGAATCTGCCCGCAGGTGTGATGAAGGTAGTGAGTTTGGCTGTAGACAAATCTAGTGGAATTTGCCAAAATCCTGACCTTGCATCCAGTCGACTGAAGATGACTGACCCTTTCAGCTTGTGAAGTATGCCATCAATGGTAGGAATCATGTAGCGTTCTCGCTTAATCGCCATGTTCAGATGTTTGAAATCAGTACAAATCCTCACAGCATTTGTTTTCTTTTTCAAGACTGGAACCATTGGACTACACCAATCTGTAGCTTCAGTGATTTCTTCAATGATGTCCATTTCTTTCATCCTTTCCAGCTCCTGCTTGACCTTTTCTACAAGGGAATCGGAATTCTTCTCGCCGTGTGTAGACTGTAGGGTTCAGCATTCTCTTTCAGAACAATTTTAACAGGAGGACAGTTCACTGGTGATTCATTCAGGTCACCAAAAGGATCGCTGACTGTGTCAACTTTCTTCACAAGTCCCATTCTCGAAAAAGCTTCTCGGCTCAGCAGGTTGTCTGTTTTTGAGTTGACGACGTAGATTTTCAGTCGATATGCTTGTCATGAACGCGTGCTTCAGTTTCGAACAGTCCTTCACAATCAATAGGACCACCAGGACTACGAAGAATAGCTTTTGTTGGAAGTAACTCTGGTTGAGGCTTGAATTTTCTGAATTCTTGGGCTGACATCACCGACACATCTGCTCCTGTATCTAATTTGAAAAGTACATCTCTGTTTTCCAAATGTAGAGTAGTGAGCCATGGTGAATCATCTTTGCCAATGGAGCCTAAAAAGAGTTCTTCTGTTCCTTCCTCCACCGCACTAACTGTCGGTTTGCTGCGACAACAAACTGCGAAATGATTCATCTTTGAACAGTGTCTACAACGTTTTCCTTTTGCTGGACAGGTATCGTAACTGCCATGTGAGCGTCCACATTTTGTACAGTTTGAAAATCTTCCTCCTTGAGCAGAACTGGATCCTCTGCTTCTGTTGCCTCTTGTAGGTCCTCTCTGGTAACCACGACCTCTACTGCCTGGAAAACCTCTATTGCTGCTTTGGCCTCTGCTGTTAGCTACACCCCTGTGTGCTACTGCATCCACACTCTGAGACTGTCTCTGTTCATTTAGTTGGAGTTTAACGAGCTCAAACTGACGTGCTTGCTGTACAGCATCTTGGAGTTTCAGTTCAGGTTGCAACTGTATTTTTTTTTCAGATAATTCAGCATCAAGAACTCCTAAGACTAATCTGTCTCTAATTGCATCTTCTTTGTCAGGAAAGTTTGCGTGCTCTGCAAGTTCGTACAAACTACGTAGGTATGCTTCAATGCTTTCTCCAACAGCCTGAGAACGTGCGTAGAACTGAGCTCTCTCATGAATGATGTTTCGTTTGGGAACGAAGTGAGCATCAAATTTAGCCAAAACAACGTCATATTTCTTTGCATCTTCAGCTGACAAGTTGAACGAAGCTAGAATTCTTTCACTTTCGCCACCCATTGTGTAAATGAGAGAACTAAATTGCACTGCTTGATCGTTTTTATCAAGTTTTGATGCCTGCCTGAATCTTTCGAACCGTTGTTTCCACTCGGGCCATGCTTGCGGACGTGAAAAGTCAAAACAGTCTGGTGCCTTAAACGGGCCCATCATCAATGTAAATCCCGAAAAAAAAAAAATGACAAGAAACGATCCTGCCAGATTCCACTGTTGATCTGTAACTTGTTCCGTGTTTTCAGCATGTGTTCGGATCCCACTTCTGACACCAACTAACGATCTTCATTCGTCAAATAACTCTACAAGCTTCGTTAAGTTGCAGACGACATGTTTACTGCCTCGTTGGAAACAACGTTAAAAAACAATGCATGCTGGGTGGTAGCAACCCGGATGTTCAAAACGAAGGTAAAAGCTGCCTATCGTTACCAAATAACAACACACACACACACACACACACACACACACACACACACACACACACACACACACACACATACACGCGCGCGCGCGCGGGCGCAAATGCACACACACACACACACACACACATACACAGTGGTCAAAGTAAGTGCATCCGTCAAGACACCTCCTGATGCTTTATTCTTGCATGTTGGATCGAAGGACCTAGAGACAGAGTCAGCAGCAACATGTTCCGGAAGAATGGCAAAGTGCGTGAGGAGTATTAAAGAAGAAAATCCTGATCTGGCCATCATAATCAGTAAGATGGCTCCTACATCAGACCCCGAACTCAACATCAAAGGGGACTTGTACAACGCACTTTTGGTGTCAGAGCTGAATGATGACAAAAACATCACCTTCATCTCTCACTCCAACCTACAAGCCGCCCGCTTCAACCTCCGTGACGGGCTACATCCTACTGCCAGAGGAGCTAGCATCCTAGCGGGGAATATTGGCCGGCATCTGAGGAACCTCTTCTGGGAACGGCCCCGGAAGACAGTGCGACGTCCCCGGTACCTGCGCCCCACTCCCTTCCCTGAGGATTCCTTCTACGGCTCTGCCTGGTCCAATAGGTTCAATGTCTTATACAACTGGTGATATTTTTTGTCGCTTTTGTTCGGAACAAATGCAGCATACCAACCTACGTCTGTGTGTACCTAAGTTCCAATTGTGTTAAAGCAAAATATTTATAATTGTTTATTTATCTGTGTTTTTTGTTGTTGTTGTTGTTTTTAAACATGGAACGCAACAACAATATAAAAATACTACAGTGGAATTGCCGCTCTCTCTATGCTAATCTTGACTGCTTACGGCAATTTTTAGCGTCATCTGTCTGCCACGTTCTCTTATTCCAGTCTGTTAATATCAGTAAGAACAAACTACCAAGACTGGAACAGTACTACTATCCACCAGTAGTAGATACAGATGAAAATGGTGATAGAGTAAATTGTGCTATCTATATTCACACTGGACTACAGTATTGTGACAAACAATCACCTGTGCCAAGTGGATTACATGGGATTTTTTCATGTGCTGTAACTGTCAAGTTTTCGGACTCCTTAAGAGTAAACTGTGCTTCTGTATATTTACGTAAGGGTCCAGATGAAGCTAATACTGAATGGATGAAAAATATCAAGAATGATAATGGTAAATGGTTAGTAGGAGGGGATTTTAATGCCCATTCTCCTTTCTGGGAAAAAGATAGCACACAGGTCTGTAGTAATAGGTTTGTGGAAAATGTTGTAGACTCAACTTTATGTTTACTCAATGATGGTTCTTATACCAGAGTTCCTGATATATCTACACATAGACCTACAGCTATTGATTTAACTTTGGTTTCGCCTAAAATGGCTCTGTCGTGTGCCTGGGAAACTTATAGTCATAGAACCTGATGATACAATCCCAAGATTTGATTATAAAAATGCCAAATGGTCTCAATTTTACGACACACTTAAAGACCTAGAGATAAACTTGTCCCCAGACGATGATATTGATACAATGTATGACACGTTTTGTACTTCTGTTCTGAAAGTGTCTGGCTTATGTATTCCTAAACTGAAGAATCAGGGTTCTAAAGGGGGTAAACATCTCGGTAATGTTTGGTGGACTGAAGATTGCGATAAGGCAGTTAATGAGAAAAAACGGTTATTCAAGGAATACGTGCACATTAAGAAAAGTCAAGATAGGAAAATGGTAGATGAAAAATTTACGGAAATGAAACACTCAAATGTACATAGTAACAGAGTTATGGAACAAGCCAAAAAAGGATTATTGGGATATTTTTTGCAAAAGAAACACATTCGATCATAAAGATAGTAGAAAGGTATGGAAAGAGATCAAAACGATGAAAAATGGAATCAAACTCCCAGAATATCCTATCATTCTTGATAATAACAAGTTACCATCATCCACAGACAAAAGCAGAAGCGTTTGTCGACCAGTTTTGCTAAAGTAAGCAAGTTAGATGGGTTGTCTGAAAAAAACCAAAGAAAATTCAGAGAGAGATAAAGAATGTACTCATGTCTTTAATGATGCATCTGATAATGACACGAGCGACATCAACGCCCCAGTTACATTTCAAGAGGTGAAAGACGCCATAGATTCTCTCCCAAAACAAAAGACAGCTGTTGGGATTGACGCCATTTCAAACGAAATGATTAAGCATTTTCCAGACAAATGGATAGCATTTTACTTAGTATATCTAAAAAATGCTGGAGCTCAGGTCATTTTGTCACAAATATGGAAAGAATCAGTAATAATACCGATTTACAAGGAAGGTAAACTGAAAGAAAGTATAGATAGTTACAGGCCTATTTCATTAACTTCTCATGTTTGTAAACTTTATGAAACAATTGTTTTAAATAGACTAAACTACTTTTGTGAAAAAACAAAGTTATCCCAACAAACCAAGCAGGTTTTCGAAAGGGTAGAAGTGCTGTTGAACACTTGGTAAAACTTACCACTCAAACTAAACATCAGTTTTCCAGGAGGAGAAAATGTTTACTAGCAACCTTTTTTGATATCACTAAAGTTTACGATCAAGTATGGCACTCTCGTTTGCTTTATAAACTTAAGGAGATTGGGATTGTCAGGAAACATGTATGATTTTATTAAAAAACTTCTTAGAAAATAGATATTTTAGAACGAAGGTAGGGAACTCCTACTCTACAAGAAGAAAATTGCACATGGGTATTCCTCAGGGGTCTGTTACTGCCCCTTTACTTTTTAGTATTCTAATGTACGATTTACCCACAAAAATTACTGAAAATATAGAACTAGTCCAATATGCAGATGACATATGCATATGGATGAAAGTGACATTAAAAAAAGTACATCTGTCAGATCACACAACTATATTAAAAAGTTATATCAGAAAGAACTAAATACCTTTTCTAATTATATGACTGAAAATGGTTTGCAAATATCAACTGAAAAAAACACACATGATGTTATTTAATACTGGATCTGATCCAGTTAATATGCCTTTATTTCAAGTCAAAGGCATACCCATCAAATATACAAAAATAGTTAAATTTTCTTGGAGTAAATTTAACATCAAAGTTGTCATGGAATTTTCATATAGAGCATGTTCTAACAAAAGCTCGAAAATCTTTAAATCTATTAAAGATTATTAGCAAGCATGCTTGGGCTCAGGACACAGTTACTCTTTTGCACCTTTCTACTGCACTGGTTAGATCAAAATTACGTATGCACAAGAGGTGTTCTTCAGTGCACCCAAATATTTACTGAAAAAACTTCAAAGTATTGATTCCAAAGCGTATAAGATATAGCCATGGGACTACCAGTACATGCCTCTTGTACAAAAGCATACAGTGCTGCTGGAATATTACCACTGGAAGAATACAGGAATCTTGCATGCACCAAATTTGTTATAAGAGTTCTACTACTAGACAACAAATATAGGCCCTGAAATAAATATTAAATCATCAGACACTGATTTTCCCAAAAGGGCTAAAAATATATCATCTCAAACGACTCTAAGAACATATACTTCCTCGATTTTAGAATCCTCAGATATCGAACTAACATCTATTGCAAAAAGATCTGTTGTGTCTCCTATCCTCCCTGGAAACTAGTACGAGCACATTTTGATATTGAGCATACAGATTTAACAAAGGCTGAAATACTAATTTGTTATCATCCAATATGAAAATGCATTTGCATGATCACTACCCCAACCATTTTAAGATATACGATCATTAATCAATGAACATGCAGGTGCAGCATACATTATCCCAGCCTTAACAAAGAAAAGTCCTATTATCTCGAAAAAAAAACAAATCTATTTTTACTGCGGAGTTAACTGCTATAATGATGGCCTTAAAGTTTGTTGTTGATTACCCTCAAAATTTTTTAAAGTTGTTGTTTATGTGTAGATTCTAAGTCAGTCCTCCTACTGCAATGAAGAATTTTAAATTAAAAGTTCGACCTGAGATGATCACTGAAATAAATAACTTAGTCCATTTCCTCTCAGTTAGAGACACTGAAGTAACATTTCTTTGGGTGCCCTCCCACTGTGGGTTATATTATAATGAAAAGGTTGATGTTCTAGCAAAGAAAGGAGCAAAACGATCTGCAGATTCGCATTTTTTTAAATTTATCTATGTCAGTGCAAGAGTGCTATACTTTGGCAGAAAAAGTACAATTTTCTAATTTTTCATTTGATAGAAAGAAACTGGGTGTTTTGGTTTACACGAGAAATGAAAAATATTCATGAAAAGTTAAGTAATTACGATCAAAACATGTATCGTAGACGGCAGATAAGTTCCTTGATCTGTAGATGGAAACTGGATTGTTTTAAAACAAAGTATGTCAAAAATATACATTGTATATGTGGTCATAGCATATCAACTGATCACATTCTTTTGTGTAACTTAATGAAAAAATTCATCCCAAATACGTCTGCACAGCCTATTCAAAATGTTTTCCTGTCAGCAAGTGAAACATATCTTTTCTTTTTACACTTAGCTAAAAGTCCAATTGGCAAATACTTATAATAGATAGCAGTCAGTGGT
>JADBJO010000738.1:442905-470405 GCA_016801955.1 Conus betulinus
CCCCCTCAGTTGACGACATCCATTCAAAGGCATGGGAGTTTTTGTGTCAGAACGAACCCCGCACAAAGCACATTCTCTCCGGTAAGTATCAGGTTAGTAGATGTTCACTGCATTGGTCTCCAACAGCTGTAGACGTCCCTGTTGATGAACCTGGTTATTTGGTCACTGACGTTGGTGTTGGTGAGGTTCCCCATGGAGTGGGCCATTTACCGCATCCGGATTGCAAACCCGGATGATTCTCCCTTGGTTGTTGTTGCAGCTGCTGAAAATGGTGCGTATCTTTTGTCCATCTGCATTCTTTTGATTGCGCTGTACAATTGTTTAGAATTACTGTAGCGCATTTGAATTACTCCATCCTCAGAAGCTGGGAGTACTACTCCGAAACTGGTCGCTGTTTTCATCGAATTCCAGTCTCAGATCCAGTTGCACACACAGCTCATGGAGCTCAACGAAGGAAGAACGTGACCAGTTGACCTTACTACCTTTCCTCAACTTCCCTTCGGAGTCTGTGGCATATCCTCCAAAATTGCTGTCGTCTGGATCTGCGTGAGGCACTTTTCTTTTTTTTCCATGTGGAGATTGAAACTGTTGCGCGCTACCGTTCTGACATGTTGGTCATCACTGTTCAGAACAGAGATCAGGAATGAGATGCGTTTGGCGTAGTACACAGTACTTGGATTTTCAACAGACCAAGGCCGCCTTGTTTTCGGGGGAAGGAACATGTGCACTCGATTGGTAGAAGAGTTTTAGCTTTTCTGTTGAATTTGTGTGATAGTGCAGTTTCGCATTTCCAACATGGCGGACATGTAAAAACAATGCAGGTATGTTTTATACCCGTGACACACTTTTAAAATTCAGACACTTAGCAGACACCAGCGCTCACCCATTTCATTTTATTTCCACCAGACATTTTATCAGCAGCAAGTTTCAAGAACAATCAAGTAAAGACAACCAGAAAGACGGCAAATCATGCAAGCGGAAGAGAGGACAGAGGGGGGGGGGGGGGGGTGAGAAACAGACTGAAGAAGAACGGTACTTACACCCCCCTCCCGTCAATCGTTTTAGCCAACGTCCCGATCGATCAGACCAGTTTCACAGAACAATAATTTTGATGAACTGCAAGCAAGTGTTTCGTCATTTAAACGAATTTAGAAATGCGAATGTGCTGTGTTTTTCTGAAACCTGGCTGAGCGAAAGAAATAACAGATGACATTTTAGCTTTGGACGGATTTGGTGTGCCACTGAGAATGGACAGAGACAAGCGCGTGACAGAGAAATCAAGGGGGGGGAGGGGTGTGTATGTACGTGAGCGAGAAGTGGTGTAACAGTGAGAACGTTAAAGTGCGTCGTCAAGTGTGTACGCGTGACGTTGAACTTTTAGCAGTGTCACTGCGACCGAAATACCTGCCACGTGAGTTTGGGACAGCTCTTCATGACTGTTGTTTACGTGCCACCATCCGCAAATACTGTACGTGCAGCCGCAGAAATCACGGACTCTGTTCACGCTCTGCAGGCCATGTCACCCGACGCACCGTGCTTTATCCTCGGAGATTTTAATGACTGTGACCTCATTTCAAACCTGCCTTCTTTTAAACAGTATGTGTCATGTTTTACAAGAAAGGATAAAATACTTGATTTATGCTACTGTAATATACCATCCATCTGCATACAAGTGTGTTCAGCTCCCCCCTGTTGGTCAGTCTGATCACAATGCCATTCATCTCTTGCCCAGCTTACCAGACCAAAAGTGAAAAAAACAAGTGTTGGACACAAGAAAGTGTTGATGAATTACAGGCTTGTTTTGAATGTACAGATTGGAATTTGTTTTTTGAATTCTAGATTTTTTTTGACATGTAACTGAGCCACCGATGTTATTTCCAGCTACATTTCTTTCTGTGAACACATGATTGTACCTACTAAAACTATCAAAATATTTCCCAACAACAAACCTTGGGTTACAAAAATCTCTGAAAAGTAACTCTAAATGAGAAAAAAATAGCTTTTCAATCAGGCAATAAAAGCGATCGTAAGGTTGTACAAAAGAAACTGCAAACAGAGATTGAAGAATCAAAGAGAGCTTACAAGAGAAAAGTCGAAAACATGTTCCAGAATGGAAATATGCGAGATGCATGGAAAGGAATAAGGTTTTATCAGGTTCAGGAAAATGTTCAAACCAAAATATTAGTAACAAAAAAACAGCAAAAGAACAGAAGCAATTTGCAGAAAAGCTGAACGATTTTTACTGTAGATTTGATGATAAAGATTTTAGTAAAGAATTAAAGGAAGTGAAGGAAGAACTCCAAAGCAATGTTAAAAACGATGTTGATGGAAGTGATTCGGTTGTGATTGAGGAAAATGATGATGTTCAGTCTTTTTTCAAAACGTTTAAATGTGAGAAAGGCAATGGGCCCTGATAATATCTGTGGAAAATTGTTGAAGGTGTGTGCTTCTCAGCTCTCCTATGTTTACAGTCGTTTGTTTACCTGGTCACTTAGAGAATGTATAATTCCTGTTTTTATGGAAAAAATGCCACTGTATGTCCTGTTTCCCAAAAAAACGCAACCCAAGCTGTTTAAATGATTACCGACCAGTTGCCCTCACATCTGTTGCAATGAAATGTCTTGAAAGAATTGTCCTCTGTTCTGTTTTAAAAGATACTACACAGTACCAAGAGATCCGTTTTCAGTTCGCATACCAACAGAACAGATCAACAGATGATGAGCCACATTCACACTTCTTCTCCATCATGCTTTTTTTTCACACCTCGAAAAACCTGCCTCCTTTGTACGCATTCTCTTTATTGATTTCTCATCAGCATTCAACACCATACAACCACATCTGATGGCAAAGAAACTCATCAACATAAATGTGTGTAACACAAGCTCTTTCTTTGGATAATTGATTTTCTTACACAGAGAGGACACAGTTCAGTCTGTTCGATATCAAAGTGTTTTTGTTTCGTCTTCCAGAGTCATTTCAACTGGCGCACCCCAGGGTACTGTTTTATCACCTGTGCTTTTTTACTCTGTACACAAATGATTGTTCAGGAAGTGATTCAACTTTGTACATTAAATATTCAGATGACTCAGCACTTATGGATCTCTCCAACTCTGATTCTGTTTACTTCAAGGAGGTTCACAGATTTGTTGACTGGTGTGATCATAACTATCTTGATCTGAATGTAACAAAAACGAAAGAAATGCTGATTGATTTTAGAGAGAATCCAAAAGCTGTACCACCACTTTTTATCAAAGGCGCTGAAGTAGAACGTGTTGAATCATACAAATATTTAGGAACTTTTTTATAGATAATAAGCTGAATTTTAAATCCCATGTTGAGTATGTCCACAAAAAATGTCAAACCAGATTATATTGTCTTCGCAAGCTGCGATCATTTCATGTGAATACTGACATTCTTCGGACATTTTATTCATGCTTCTTGGAAATCTGTTTTTAACTTTCTCATTTATGTGCTGGTATGGTGGGTTGACTGTGAAGAGTAGAAATGTGCTTGAGAAAGTGGTGAACGTGGGGAGGAAAAAATCGTTGGTGAGAGACAAAAAAAGTCTGAGTGAGCTGTACAGGTGCCGTGTTTTGTTTGTAAAGCGAAGAAGATTGCGTGTGACCAGGCCCACGTTCTTGCAAATCAGTATGACCTTCTTCAGTCAGGACGAAGATATCGATCGGTTAAATGCAGAACTGTCAGATTTAAAACAAAGTTTATTCCCCTGTCCATTGATTTTATGAACCGAGGAGATGTTTAATTGAAATCCAAATTCCTTTATATGAATGTATGTCATATGTGAGAAAATGGGTAATATGACTAAATTATTGTTTATTTGCTGTGAATGTGTGTGACCACAAATTAATTTCTCAAACTGAGATAATAAAGTTTCTTGTAAGCTCTCCTCACAGCGAGCACTGGCACATACATCATCCATGTATGCCTGACATGGAGAAGGCATTGAAGCTGGTGTGAACGGCTGCTCCATCCACCGAATCCACGGGGGTCCAACGCCTGAATGAAGACACAACAGCTGACCACGGGCAGCCTTGCACAATGCCACGATGCCTGGTAATCCTGGGCGTGGACGTGTCTCCCGTCTGCACCTGGAATGTAGAGTTGGTGTAGATATCCGCCGTCACGTCGATGATGTGCTGGGGGTAGCCGGCGCTCTGCATCGCATCCAACATCACTCTGTGATCAATGCTCCCATAGGCGTCCTTGATGTCAACGAAAGTAGTGTAGAACTGACTTGATACATGCTTGAAGTTCTCAATTGCGGCTTTCAAGCAGAATACGTGTTCTTGAAGGCCGTTTCTTGGGATAGACCCTTTCTGTTTTGATGACAGCCTTCCGGTCGAAACAATCCATGGTAAAAAGCCTACTTTGCACTACTTCATGTAGATCTTGTACAAAGACGTCAACAAGGAAATAGGTCTCTCCAATCACCAGGGCTGCATCACATTCCCCTTCTTTTCTGGGAAGTAAAGTGATCGTGGCATGTTTCCAATCAGTGGGAATTCTTTTGTTTCTCCAGCAAATGTTGAATATTGCCGTCAAAGGTAATGACAGACGTTGCAGATGTTTTTTTTCAGAAAGGAATATATTCAACTCCATCATATCCAGGCGCTGTGTTGTTCTTCAGCGATTTCACCACACAGATATCACTTCGTCCTCGGTGAACGGGGTCCAACTGCAGCTCTTCTTCAGGAGGAAGAGGGGCGATGTTGACAGGCCAGGGCGGAGGGGGGTGGGGATATTCCAATACCTTTTTCACTCTTCTGCTGAAAAAAAACGCCGTCAACACGTCTTCACTTCAATGGGACAGACAAGTGGGTCGTGCTTCTGATCTGCTGTCGTCGTTCTGATGATCTCTCAATGGCAAGTTTCTGATTATCTAACCAAAGCTGCGTTAGCTCATGCTTTTCCACGCTCCGCGCTCTGTGTTGATCCTGTCTTCCACTCATATGTCTAAAGTGTTTCCTAAGACTTGGGAGATGGTGTGATCAATGTAGTGAAGAGCTTTTTCGATTTTCTGCCGCTACTCATCTTTTCTCCGATCCATACTGAATTTGTTCGGCGATTTGAATGGGAAACTTGTTAACAGTTCTCCAGATAAATCTCAGAACGCGAAGTTCTAAATCTGAAGCTTGTGACGCCTCTTCGTTTGGCGTCATAGTAGGTTTGACGTCACGCTGCGCTTCCAGAAAGCGGAGGACGTTCTGAACTTTGCCTAGGAGACGAAGCCACGGTCGAAAATCTCCGTGAGCAAACTTGACGACATCTGCATGCTTCGTTCGGATAGACTCACGAAACAGCCGCTCGGTTCGTTCGAAGTCTGCCCACTGGGCGTCGTGGACTATTCGGTTCCAAAAGTTTCGAAGGGTGCCCAGGTCTCCGGGTGGGCAAGTCCAGTGGCACTGTGTGTTGACCCGTTGGCAGGGGCTGCTCATGGTCGTTGACTGGGTCCACCACACGCCGAATCACTCCACTCCGGAGCGCAGCTCTGACGGAAGCTTTCGCTTCAGCAATTAATGGCCAGGCGCCTTGCATTGCTGGACTGACTGTGTTATCGAGGACAGTGACCATGGATGGACGGCAGACAGCAAATTTAAGCAGAGCGACGTGAAGGCACAGCCGCTCTGGTCGCCATTGTCTGACGTCACATACATACATACATACATATTTTAATGCATCAACTTGTCAAATCAACAATAATGCACAGTAGTCCAGATTGCAGGCGCATTGATTAAAACTTCTCTCTCTCTCTCTCTCTCTCTCTCTCTCTCTCTCTCTCTCTCTCTCTCTCTCTCTCTCCTCTCTCTCTCTCTCCTCTCTCTCTCCTCCTCTCTCTGTCTCTCTCTCTGTCTCTGTCTCTCTGTCTGTCTCTCTCTGTCTCTCTCTCTGTCTGTCTCTCTCTCTCTCTCTCTCTCTCTCTCTCTCGTCTCTCTCTCTCTCTCTCTCCTCTCCTCTCTCCTCTCTCTGTCCCCACGTCCTTATTTCTCTCTCAGGTGGCTCCAATTCTTTGTCTGTCAGTGCTTAAGTCAGCTTTATGTATCTAATACTATTTAAAGCACAGTCTGAGAGTCAACATCTGTCATTTCAAGGCTGGTTCATGAGGTGATTCCGCCTTGACCAAACACGCCTCCTGCACAAACCTAAATGGGTAGAAGGAAAATCTAATCTTGAGGAGAGTGGGAAAAAATTTTAGCGCCTGAGAAGAACATACACACATACGTACAGGCATACATGCATACATACATGCATGCATACATACATGCATGCATGCGTGCATGCATACATACATACATACATACATACATACATACATGCATGCATGCATGCATACATAAATACGACTTCTGACCACGAGACATCAGTTTCAGTATTAGCTTCATCAACGAGGAGTCACAAAGGGTGGACCAGTCCTTATACTCTATATCATATTTAATGTTTTATATCTAAAATTTCTATTAAATACATTGAACACTGAGGATTCTCAAAATATAACATGTGTTTGCGCTTATGGAATATCTTGAACTCACATTCTGCTTCAGTTCCCCGTTTTAAACCCGAAAGTCAGGGATGTAACATGACTATCTCGTGCATGGAATTCATCAGACCAGTTACACGCTAATCAGAAACTGCACTTACAGCGAAACTGATACCCAGTTCTGAAATTAGAAGGCATTCGTACAGACTCGTATAGACTGTTCATTGTGTGAGGGATACAATTTGATCTCTGAGTTACGTTGATCGTGTCGCTGGATTGTTGATTTTTATCATTATATTTTTCCAAACCGTCTCCAGACCTAAAGCCAACACGATTTTTTTTTCCGTTCATTTCATTCATTTAGTTTTGTATTGCAACTTCTGTTTGTTTGTTTGTCTATATGTTTACGACTATAGTCTAATGTAACGAAGTATGAACAGCACCAACGTCTGTTAATCCATTCGGCTATCATGTGGAATGATAACAGCAAGGCTTGAAAATAAAACACTGAAAAGAGAAGAGACGGGCAGGAAAGGATGGATGTATAATGGATGTTTGGAATGGAAATGAAAACCACCACACACACTGAATATTCTTAGAATATTTTTGTTTTCCAAGCATCGAGCCTGATTCTATGTGATGAACTAACAATATGCCTTGGTCCAGAGAGAAAGGATTTAAAACGACGAGTTTGAGACCTACCTCTAAAATTCAGATATTAATGCTCTTTCAATAAACGTCTATTACATGTTTTCAAATATGTGTGAGCCAGGGAGTGTGTGTGTGTGTGTGTGTGTGTGTGTGTGTGTGTGTGTGTGTGTGTGTGTGTGTGTGTGCGTGCGTGCGTGCGTGCGTGCGTGCGTGCGTAAGTGCGTAAGTGCGTGCGTGCGTGCGTGTGTGTGACATTAACACAATGACAATGTGACGGACCATTTTTTGTCTGGCCCCAAATTGTGGGGACACTTCGGACAGGCACACGTTTATCTGTTCACCGGATGACCCGTTTACCTAACAGCTATTCACCTGCGTTTTGTGTCAATCGGGTGAGCGAGGATTTCCCATCAGTCACCACAGAGCTGCCGGCACAGCAACACCTCCATTGAGCCGAGGGGGAGACTGAAGGCAGGTCCTGGCTGGTTGTCAATTCCCCAGATGTCGGCGAAGCCCCGTGTCCGACCTGGAGCTCACTGTCAACTGGGTGTGAGGTGCAGCCCCTGCCCAGCTGCTGTCTCCATCCAGAGGGATGTGGAGAGGCTGACCGAGTGGTCAGTAGACATCGCGTGTGTTAAAGGGCTTCAGAGTTCTCCGTCGGGACGAGGTGTGTCTTTTCTGTTGTGTGGGAGTCCCCTGAAGGACTCCACGAACTGTTTCCGTGAGCGGCTTTTGTACCGTGTGAGATTCTGAGAATCGGACCAGACGCGGCCAAGTACATAGACTGTCTGTGGTAACACTGTTGTGGGTGCCATCTTGGCTTGCACAAGAGAAAACAAATGTTTGACATGTCAGTATAGTATCTAGTGCTGTTGCACGTCCTTGATGGTGTTGGCGTGAGTTTATTGATGTGCCTGCCTCTGTTCATTGTGTCACATGTGTTTGTTGTGAATTGATGGTTCAGGCATCAAACGAAAAGTAAGAAACTTAACTTATTGTCTGGCTATCTAAGTTCGTGTGGTGTGGGTATATGTAGGGTAAAAATAGGTGCACGCATCCAAACTTCTTCAGGCGAGAATCGGACGGCAAAACACGCACCCCACACCATCCGTATTTGTGACTACCTAGTTTAAATTTTCTTTTGCTAATAAATTCAAAATTAGTTTAGTAGTAAGATTTGTTTTTGTGCCCCTATAGTTTGCCCCAATGATTAAGGATAGGTCACGGTCACAGACGTTCCTTTGAATACTTGAGTTGTGTTATGTCGTTTTGTTGTATGACTGTTTGTGTGTTTAATTTATGTCCCGTCTCCAGCGTAAAACATGCATAGTTTCTGGAGATGCGAAGATTGATTGATTTGCTTCTTTAACGTTCTTATTGTTCTTTTCTCTTGGATGAGTGAATGTGTAAATGGCTGTCCTGAACCATTAAAAAGTGTTGATTATTTTGAATGCTCGGTGTTTGAAAAAGGGAAAACACAAATTTTGATTATATTCTGTCATTATTCCTGCGCCACTGTTTGATTTCTACTTACGTTTATTGTTGGTAGTGTGGGGGGTTAGTTTTTCTTTCTTTTTTTTCATCTCCGTCCCCACCCCTTGGACAGTTCACTGCCACCTCCCTCTCCTACGGTCTCAGGTGCCCGATGCAAGTATTGCAGGGACGCGTCCTGCCACCTCTGTAGGTTTTCTGTCTAGATAGTCTCCCTTTCGCTTCCCGCATCTGTGTCTGGCGAACCAGTCTCCTGTTCGCGGAGGGCAGGGGAGGAGGAGCCGTCAACCAGGTGATTTTTTTTTGTCCCTTCGATGTCTTTTTCTCTCTGCTGATAATTCGGCACTGATTGCCGATTGTGTTTTTCTTGCTCCCCATATCCCTGATTTCCTGTTTCATTGTTTATCCCTATCTTTGTGTTGGTTGGGTTTGAAAATACTTAGTTTTTAAAAGAGTGATTGTCGTTAGCGTTTGTTTGAGAGAGAAAAAGATTTTATGGGAATGCATATGAATGTGTGTGTGTGTGTGTGTGTGTGTGTGTGTGTGTGTGTGTGTGTGTGTGTAGTGGACAGAGAGCAGAAACAAGAGAGCAGACAGCAAAACACGCACCGCACACCATCCGTAACAGAGAGACAGACAGACAGGCAGCCAGACAGACAAACAGAGAGTGAGAGAGGATGAGGCTACACACATACACATACACACACACATACACGCACACACACACACACACACGCGCACACACACACACACACACACACACACACACACACACACACACACAGAAGAGACAGAGAGAGACAGAGGCAGAGACAGAGACAGATAAAGACAGAGACAGAAACAAAGGCAGAGACAGATAGACTGATAGACATGCATACACGCACACACATGTATGCGTGCACACACACACACACACACACACACACACACACACACACACACACACACACACACACACACACACACACACACACACACACACACACACACACACACACACGCACACACACACACACAAACACACACACACACACACACACACACACACACACACACACACACACACACACACACGCAACGGTGGTCGAAACGATACATCTAGGGCGAACAAAGTTGCCAGAGCAGACAGTAACATTTTCGTTCAAACAGAAAATTGATCCCACAACCGCTGAAATGCCACATGGACGAAGTAGTGGAACTAGCAGCACAAACCATGAAACTCGCTGATCTGGTCCCCATGTGTAGTAACGCTGATTTACAATCAGCACAACTGGCATGTTTGTGCCGCCTTCCTCCCTGCCTCATCCTCACAGGTCCATGGGCTTCCAGCAGCGCGGAAATATAAAAGGAGGCACAAATGTAAAAGAAAGTCTCACGTTTATCCCAAACCAATGCAGTTGTTCACAGACCACCACACCTGCTCCAGCTGTGTGGGGAGTGGTTCCCGTGTGGTCAATTTGTTTACCGCCAGTGGAGGGGAGACCTAAAAGGTGTGAAGGGGGAAACAGAATTACCTACTGCCTGCCTCAGAGTGGGGAGACGGAAACCTGTGCAGGTCCTTCTCTTCCACTGCATCATCAGACATCCTGGCAATATCGCTATAGATGAGAAGAGAAATAAAGATTCATACCATCTGCGTACACCTGTCATGTGCAGAATGGAAAGCTGGGGACTTCAACTTTAAAAGCGGAATTCTACCAATGGAAAGGGTGTGAAGTGTGTGAAAAAATACGACGTTTTATATTCTCTCAACATTCCTCACAATTCTTTCTGATTGCATGGATAATGTCTGCAGACAGTTGGGTTGGTAGAGATATCATTCGTCTGTAGGACGAGGGATTCCTGGATGTGGGGTAAAATCTCCTGTGGTATGGTGTGGTGTAGTGTGGTGTGGTGTGGTATGGTGTGGTGTAGTGTATGTGTGTGTGTGTGTGTGTGTGTGTGTGTGTGTGTGTGTGTGTGTGTTGTGTACTGTGTGTGTATATGTACAAGAGAGAGAGAGAGAAGAAGAAGAAAAAGAAGAAGAAGAAAAGGCGAGAGAGTGGGGTGGGGTGGGCGCGTGAGATACCGATGAGCATGGGAAGTGATGAGAAAAAAGGGGCAGTGAGACAGAAACTAAAATATGGGGATCAGGGAGACTTAAACTGTCAAAATCACTGGTCAGAGAGGTGCCGTACATTTTTTTTTCAGGTTCAAGATATTCAATAATTTCATTTCTAATTAAGAAACGTTAGGTGTCATCAGACACTTAAAAGAGCACTATCTCAAAAAGAAGTTTATGTAGAATTTCATGGCAAAGATTCGCAAGAATGGAAGGTGTACAAGAAAGGGAGAGAAAGGGAGAAGTCAGCAGAGGTGGCGCTGTTCAATACCGTTAGCTATCATTGCTTTCATGACAGATGGGCACTTTTGGACCTAAGTACGACCTAAGTATGATAGTCTCTAAAGGTCACCATTCAAACCCTATACGCAAACAGCTTAGGCTGTCAGTTGATTCCGTTCGTATTCTACTGAAGGACACTGGTGAGGGTAATTATCCTGATGTCTTGTTATTGAGATGCAGACCAGTGGCAGGACTTTTGTAAGGTAGACGGACGACCAGTTTCTTGAAACCACTGAAAAATGTTGTTCACCTGCTGCTGAACTGCTTTTGTTCTTCCTTGTGCATTCCTTGATGTTTTGTAAATCAGACCATCATCTGCTAGTGTCAACACTCGAGCAATTCCACTTCTATTGAAATCTGCTAGACCTTTAAGGTGAGCATTGTATAAAACAAGTAAAAGAGGAGAGCCCTGGGATAATCCCACTGAGAATTCATAAGGTTCAGACATCCTGTCTCCATATCGTAGGATGACGATTCAATCTTGAAGCGCTGCTGCAATCCTTCCTGTAATGTCCTGCTGACATGATTTCAGGTCTTTTGCAACTGTCAGTATTTTGTTTCCTTTCTTTGGAGTTCTTCCTATATTCCATAGGCGAAAACGGCTGCATGTTTTCCCATGCGATTTTACCTGGTTTGCAGATTCGGTATTGGGAGGAAGGATTTGTCTATGTTCAAGGTCTCTTGGTAGTTTTCTTGATATGAATCATTCCATGAGCTTCCCCACAAACTTTCGCACTATGGGTATGTGGTAGTGACTTAGAAGATGATAATCTCTTCCTCGTTTGGATAGAGCTTTCAGGAAACTTTGTGTTCAGTCTTCTGGGGCACGGTTTTTTTATATAAAGAATCATGGTAGATACTGAAGAATGGGTTCTGTCCTCCTCTGAGAGGTGTTTAGTGTCTCAATAATGTACTATGTCTGGGACCTCGAGCGCTATCTTTAGTGCGTTTATTTATTGCTTCATCCAGTTCAGGTGCTGTAATTCCAGTTTGAGCAAGGTGTTGGTTTAACTTGGTCAAATATTCCTTCTTTTCCTCCAAATGTCTCTGTTCACTCTGATCTAAGAAACGTTTTGGTAGAGCTGTCACTTTCTCCTCTTCAGCTTTGTTGTGCCCTCAGCGTCTGGGATATCTGGGGTACGTTTGTAGTGTGTTTCCCTCCATGCGATGATAAAACTTCCAAAACTGAGTGAGCGTTGTGTGATAATCAAATGACTCAGACCTTTATAGCTGTTTCGTTTCTTTTGCTTCTTCAGGTACTCATTTGAAGTGTTCAAGGGGCAGGCCATTGCTCCAAAGCAAAGCGTCAAAAAAAAAAAAAAAAAAAGACTGCACACAAGACAGCAAAAATAGTAATGACAAAAGGATTCATATGTTTGACTGGCTCCTTCCATGATGGACTAACCTCAAAGCTTTCATCTTTGGCCTGATCAGCGAAGCTTTTGTAGAGTGGATTTGAAGCTATTCAAATATTTTTTTCCTTGAAAATTACTTTGAGTATGTCCTTTGTTAAAACAGCCTAAATTTATTTCTAAATCTTCTTCAGTTTAAAGATTGAAACAGATTGCGCTGTTACTGAAAACAGAACAAAATAGAAATATACACTCAAAAGTTGGTGCAAAGAAACGCTTTCGTTATACATTATATCCAAATAAAAAGTAAAATTTCGACAGTTGTGTATTTTTCACACTTTTCAAACAAACTACATTAAACACATGGAAACAAAAACCCCACAATACTCCCAAGGCTGCTCAAAATGTGATGAAACAAACACAAACATGCGCGCGCACGCTCACACACACACACACACACACACACACACACACACACACACACACACACACACACACACGAGAGAGAGAGAGAGAGAGAGAGAGAGAGAGAGAGAGAGAGAGAGAGAGAGAGAGAGAGAGGGCAATGCACTAAAGGTTATTGTGTTTTGGCAACACGTCTGCAAACTTAGCAGTGAGTCAAAACATTTGACCTAAACCATGGGACAAAATAATGAGGGTAAAGCCTTCACGAACTCTGAAAGCTCGACATTACAGGTCTACTGCAAACACACTGCATCCATGCAGAACGCATACACCTTTGGCTTAAGCTCTACTGACAGTTCAAACTAGGTAAGACACTTCATATTGATTTTCCTATAATTCCCATTATAAAGTAGGTTGTAGTTAGTCATGTACATTTCATAACTAGTGTTCTTCTTATTCATTCAAAGGCTAAAAAGAAAAAAAAGAAAAAGCGGTTTTACTGATTAATGTGTGTGTCTGGACTGACCGGTACAAACCTTTCCAGAGGCAGTCTATATCCTGTATCTCTTTTGCACACACAGAGAAAGACATACATATGCACACTGCTATGTATCCAGGGGGAAAAAAACAGAAAATAGAATTTCAGTTTTTGTTCACTTCGAACCTGCAGACACTCGAAATTTGTTTTTAAGGAAAACCTTAACTGAAGTGATCGAAAACTCACCTTTGTAGGGTGGTTTCTCCTCAGTGATCAGGTTTTTCAGTAGGGATTAGTACTCTTCGGGGAATAAAGAGACTGCCTGTTACTTTGGCGAAAACAGCGAACAAGCTTAGCGAACAAGCTTAGAGAGAGAGAGAGAGAGAGAGAGAGAGAGAGAGAGAGAGAGAGAGTCCATAAAAAAGGAGAGAGATTCGTTCAGAGGAAAAGGACAAAGAACTATGAGAGAGAGAATTGAATTCTCAACTACTTTTTTATACGCTCTACATCATTGATCCTATGGTGATAATGAAATGTGTGAACATGTGTGATAATTATCAATGCAATCTATTCATCACAATCTCGAATTTTGATCATTTTAGTCTTGTTTCGATCGTGATCGGAATCATTTCGAAATTTTAACCCGTTCACACATCCAATACGTAAGATGTGGACCCTGTGATCGATCGTGAGGTAAGTTATTAATTTAGATACTTAATAGAGTGCCTTATCTTTCTAGGGTAAGCACCTGTACGTTGGAATTATTACTTGGATGTAGCCTCTCGCATTCCCTCCTTGAAGTGATTTGGAATGTCTGCTCGCGAGAGAAGTTTTGACGAGAAAGAAAAAGAAATGGACAAACAGGGAAAGGAAAAATAAGATAAACAAATAGATAGATAGATGAGATAATTGAAATGAAAAATAACTAGCTCAGTCAGTATTAACATGATCATTATCATCATCACTATTATCACTATTACAAACACGATTATTATTGTTATTACTTCGTTCATAATCCTGCTTTTATTATTACCATTTCCATCAACGGAACTGTTGTAACAACTTCATAACTGTTACAACTATTACATTTACTTGTATTATGAATCGTCGTCATTATACTTTACAATATTTCGTATATTTCAACCATCACTTTTCCAGCCTCTTATATCATCAGTATTATTGCTATATGGTTACAGGATTATTATTCAAACAATTAGTATACTTATAACATTTCCTCCTTCACACAGTTTGTGTCTTCCCTCTCCTCTTTGTCATTCCTGCCTGTCCAGGACGGGGAAAATCGTGATGGTATTGCTTAAGTGCACTAGGTCGATGTATTATTAGTCAGCTTAACACACCAAGGTTATCTCTGCACTCATTAACGCAAATGCACATTCATGCACCCACCAAACATTCACCTCTCTCTGGGAATGGGATTTCACGCATTCGGTTCTCTCCTAACACGACTGAGAACAAGAATACAATTTTTCTATGCTACTTATAATCAAAACATGAAAAATCCAATTACACAAAATGGAATAATCAAAACATAAACGATCAGTTTTTCTTAATCCCAGGTTAAAATAAAATGGCTTCTTACCTGGTCAGGTTTACACACACACAATCACATTTCTACACCACACCACAGTTCTTGAACAAGTTTCTTCAAGATGATGGTGACGCCCTTGGTTGACTGGCTCCAGGTTTCAGGACTGGTTCTTCGTGGTCGTCTCGGGGAACTCGACGCACAAATCTTCTTCATCTCTTTCACCCACCTCTGGGTTCAAACTCAGTTTTTCTCTCTTCATCCACCTCTGGGCTTCAAACTCAATCTTCTTTTTTGAGCTTGCCTTTTACATCGAGACCTTGCTGTCACTTCTGTCTCCCAGACCACGTGTTTCTCAACCCTACTCTGTCCTGCTCACTTTTTTCTCCTCTCTCTCCTCCATTCTTCTCTCCCTCATGTGTTCTTCTCTCTCGTCACGTTGTTTTCCCTCAGTTTTATAGGGATGGACACAAAGGATTTCCGTTTGGGCCATGCCTTTGTCCCTGTTGCTTCTTCTCATCACCTTGTTCACAAGTACATGAATTCTCCTTTCGCTATATTCTTCCCACACATCAGCATCTACACACATCCCCACCTAATTGATTAGCAAACAATCACTTGGCACCAGATGGACATCGAAAATCCCGCCGACTCCGGTACCTCTTTAACACGGTAATTATCCTAGAGAGAGCTACAACAAACAACGTCACACGCATTCAACCAGCCTGACAAAGCCTCAAACGCAGTGTCCCACGACAGTGCGATCTGGACGAGCCCAGGACCCTGCTCGTCAAGGACTGTTTACAAAAACAACCTCAACTGACTGAGTATTTAGCGCTACTCGATGCTCCGAGGTCCTAGTGGTTTCATTCCTCTCCCTTTTGCCATCGGGAAGGTTCGCACTCGGGAGGGTCCTTGCTACCTTAGGTGCCATCTGTCACCTGACCACTTCGACCACCTTGGCACAGTTCGACCGTGTGTGCTAGGTGAGGGCGTATTGCTAATCGGCCCATTACTTATTTCTCTACCACTCATGACACTCCTCTAAGCGCTTAAGGCCTTTGTGAGATGTTTCGCTCACTTGACACTGTCCCTCCCCCTTCCCCTCCTCCTCCTTTTTCTTCCGCGCTTCCTTAATTATTATCAGTAACAATATTAGTACTATTATTGACACTATCTTTTTATCATATTTTTGTACAATTGCACTATTGTCAATTCTATTATCACGATTTCCGTTATTACTATTGTTGTCATTATCATATCAATATTATTATTGTTATTGTCATTACTACTGTTACTATTGTTATTATTATTATTATAATGATCATCATCATCATCATCATTATCATCATCATCACCACCACCACCACCACCATCAATCATCATCATCGTTGTCGCCGTCGTTGATAGTGTTATCATAATAATAAAAATATTACTATTATACAATTATTAATGCCGTTATCATCACCATCATCAACCCTCGCACTGTCGTCACAACAACCGTGCTGTTCGTCAATCCTCTAAACCCTCTCCTTTCTCACTTACTATGCAAATACTATGGCCATTTTATCACCAACAGCGGGAGTAATCCTCTCCTTTTTAATTTTCATCATACTTTCATCATCATCATTATCTTTATTATTATTAATTTTAGTACTATTGTTATCATCATTACTATTTTAACCCGCATTTTATCCTTTGTGTTGGCCTCGTTTTCATTCAACGTCCATCTTGCGCCTAATTCAGTGAGATAAGCGTTTGCTTGTCCATTTTCGTTGTCCTGAGTGTTGTTGATCTTGCCAGAAGAAGACCTAAGAGGTCAAAACGCGTCGTGTTTTGTCTCGTGATTCGTTTGTTCATGTCTGGTGGATAAGATACTTGAATTCTTTACAGCTTTGTTCAGGAAATTTGATTTGATAATTGTTCTGACGGAAAGGATTAGTTTTATTTTCCCACTGGAAAATTTAGAAGGAATTGGGATTTCTGAACCTATAATTTGCCGTAAGGCAAACTGGTCGATTGTATGACCTGAAAAAGAAGTTTGTGAAAAGGTCGAATTAACTGTGGTCAGTGTGACCTGGATTTTTTTTTTTTTTTTTTTTTTTTTTTTTTTTTTTTGCAGCAGCGCAGTATTAGCTCGTTGTATGTTAGTGATGCCCTGTTGAATAACACTTGAAGGATGGGAAAAAAGGAGGAAATATTAAAACCCCTTCACGCCAAATGAAGTGAGGCGCCAATAGAAAGAAAAAAAAATATTTTAACCAGAGAAGAAATTTAAAATTGTATTTTGATTTGTTATGTTGAAGGAAAGGAGACAGATGTGTTGTTGCGTGCAGGCCGCATGACTGGCTCTATGTGTATACGACAGTGTACATGGGGACCGTCGTGTGACGGTGGTGACCCCGACACACACACAGGCACACACTCTCTCTCTCTCTCTCTCTCTCTCTCTCTCTCTCTCTCTCTCTCTCTCTCTCTCTCTCTTCTGTTCACGGGAAAGTCAAAACATTCTACCTGCACCTGAGCAGACTTGAAATGGGCATGAGTTTGTTTGGAAACCAGTCCCACTGACACAATCAATGACCTGTATTGCCATTAAATGTCAGTTCTTCTCATATTTTTTTTTCCCTAAAGATGAACCACCACCGACATACTGGCAACACGAAATAAACTATTATGTTGACAAACCCGCTGTTGTTGCTGATAAGGCTTTTGGTGTGGGAGCTTGTGGACTTTTGTTTCCATTGTTATTTTTCCACTGTAGCGGTGGTCAGAACTGTTTATTTAATGATCATCTGTTTCGTTACATCCAAACGACATTGGAATCCAAACGACATTTCAGCGAGAACGAAAGAAGAAAACTAACGCAGTATCAGAAAGTGACTCAGTTAAAAGTATGACAACATTGAGGATATATCTTGAGTTCCTGTGTTCTCTCTCTCTCTCTCTCTCTCTCTCTCCTCTCTCTCTCTCTCTCTCTCTCTCTCTGTGTCTCTCTGTGTGTGTGTGTGTGTGTGTGTGTGTGTGTGTGTGTGTGTGTGTGTGTGTGCACGTGAGGGTGCGTGCACTGTGTGTGTATGTGTGTGTATGTGTGTGTGTGTCTGTCTGTCTGTCTGTCTGTCTTTGTGTATGTATGTATGAGTGTGTGTGTGTGTGTGTGTGTGTGTGTGTGTGTGTGTGTGTGTGTGTGTGTGTGTGTGTGTGTGTGTGTGTTGTGATGCAGAGAGAGAGAGAGAGAGAGAGAGAGAGAGAGAGAATGAAGGAATGATTTATGACATGTTCCTCCAGACATGTTCCTGACTGGTCATAGTGATGTACGTTCTTTGTTGTCAGCGTCTGTGGAAGTCAATGCATTAGCCAGTGTGTGAGTGTGTGTGTGTGTGTGTGTGTGTGTGTGTGTGTGTGTGTGTGTGTGTGTGTGTGTGTGTGTGTGTGTGTGTGTGTGTGTGAGTATGAGAGAGTGAGTACACGTGTTGTGTGTGTGTGTGTGTGTGTGTGTGTGTGTGTGTGTGTGTGTGTGTGTGTGTGTGTGCGCGCGCGTGCGTGCGTGTGTCCGCGTGCGTGCGTGTGTGTGTGCGTGTGTGTGTGTGTGTGTGTGTGTGTGTGTGTGTGTGTGTGTGTGTGTGTGTGTGTGAGTATGAGAGAGTGAGTATGCGTGTGTGTGTGTGTGTGTGTGTGTGTGTGTGTGTGTGTGTGTGTGTGTGTGTGTGTGTGTGTGCTCGCATGCGTGCGTGATTTGTGTGTGTGTGTGCATATGTGTGTGTGTGTGTGTGTGCGCGTGCATGTGTGCGTGATTGTGTGTGCGTGTGTGTGTGTGTGTGTGTGTGTGTGTGTGTGTGTGAAAGCACATCTAGGCTTGCTTTACCATAAGAGCACCGTGCATGCTTTGGTGTAGAACTGAATTGGAGGTGCATGGGCCTTATATGATATAGGTCGTTCAAATTATCTATGATTATTTTTCTTTTTGGATCTAGATGGACCTAAATACCTCTCTTTTTTTTTTTTTTTTTTTTTTTTTTGCTGTCCCAACCTCTGCGCCATCTCAGAGGCAGTTCACCCACGCCGCTCATTCCGACACCCGTCCCGTCCACAGCCACAGCCCGGTCGGCCCCGCCGCAGCCCCGGCACCAGCAATCCACAGAGAGCGGTCAATGTCAAGTCGTCAAGAGGCAACCCACCGGAGGAGATACTGCACTGCTGCCGAGTCATTTCGGTGGTATTCAGTGGCGCCTATTCTGATCTAACATACGCAGGACACCACCTACTAAGCCCCGTACTGACGACAATAATTGCTTAGTCGAGGAGCCGATATGAGTGAGCTCTCCCTCCGGAGGGCACCACCACGTCTGTCCAACGACAGCCCCCATGGACTCACCGATACCGGTGACCCCGACGGAACCAAACCAAGGCCACAGACGTGGAGAGGACATCGAAATTGAGGTCACCATGAGAGCAGGGCATGAAGAGCTACAGAATTAGAGATTTTTTAATGCTGATCAATGAGAATGAGGATGATTAAGATGATGCTACGGATTTCCGTTTCGGTCTGAGACTATATGACAGGGCTGTACTCTACGCTTCCTTTCATAATACATCCCAGCGTCAATCAGGCCCGAGAGATACAGGCACCTGCAGTGTTGGTCAGGAAATTTGAGTAACACTCTCAGAAACGCATCCATTAAGTGGATGAAACTCGGGATGTGTGGTCCCAGTCTTCCCAGTTGAGTCCGCAGCAAACTCAACTCTGGGTAGGAGCCGGTCAGGGCAGAAAAAAAAACCCAAATGACTCTGATGAGATTCGAACCCACGACCTCCTAGCCGGGAGTCCGCGACGCTAACCACGTCACCACGGCGGCTGGTACCTTCGCCATTTTTGAACTAAAAGCAGTGATTTACTTTTTTTTTTTTCAGGAGCTGCAGGCGGTGTTCTGCTTAATGTTCTATTTGCTAATTTCGCTTCAACAAATATTCATGAAGGTTTTACTATAGCAGTTTGTTTTCAATAAGCCGTAATTCGCAACACAGAGTTTCTCGTTATCTGTAGGGAAAGTTTTTTTCTTCAGTCGCGGAACAATTAGATATCAAGGAAAGGCATTAATTACCCATAAACAAAACAGTTGCCCAACGAAAAGGAAATATTGGATTGTCGAACATTGTTTTGAAACTTTTAGACTCTGTGTGCAAGACACGAGGAAAGAAAAGGAAATGTAGAATGGAAAGAGAAAACAGCGAAGGTGATTGGTGAGGGCGTTTTGAATACAAGAATACTGTAGAAAAAAAAAAATTATAGCAGGCTAAAAAAAAAAAACGTCAGTACCGCGGCTGCGTCACCTTCTGCATGTGAATTTATGCAAGCTGATAAGACTGAGACCAGAGTATGAACAACTGTGGTTATTCCATTATTGCAGCAGCACTAGCAGCACTTGGGTCTGTGGTATGATCCACACTGAGAAAACAAGATAGAACCGATATAACCAACGATCGCAGGTTAGGATTGAAACCAGTCTAAGCACAGGTGATTCATTCATTTAAAGGAAAAAAAATTAATCAGTGAGCACCAGTGATGTTCGACTTCATTATTTCTGTTTCTGACGCTGTAGATCTTCCATAGCTTACTAATGAAGGCTGTCATCCCACGTGATATCCCAGTAGCACTAAATTTTCAGTTTTTTTTGACATAGTGATCATGTTGAGAGAGATTATCAATACGTCTATGAGAAACTAGTGATCAGTTAACAGTTCTAAGTAGTTACTTTGTTACATGGTTATCGATTAGCAGAGGTAAGGGGCTAGTTTCTGGTGAAAAGATAATCAATCAGTAAAGCTAAGTGGTTAGCTTATGATGGAGAATTTGTGATCAGTTAGCAAAGCTGGGTGGTCAGTTTATGACGACATGGCGTTAACAAGCAGAGCTAGAGGTCATGTTAACACGACTTAGTGATCAGCTAACAACAGAACTGGCGATCAGTTTACAATGATGAATGGTAATGGACATACAGAGGTCAGTGAGTAAGCGAGTTCAGCCTGACAGACATAGAGCGGCCATGCCTGTAACTGCCATGGAACGGTTCCTGGTCCTTTGGGTCTGTGAAGCTGCTTTAACACTACAGACAGCTAAAGGCAACAGTGAGGCAAGTGCTCTTGCTGGACATACTGACAACGTGGCTCTACCATTTCCTCACGGAAACCAAACCGAAAAGAGCGACATACAAGCGACACACACAGCAGCTGTGCCAGCCTACAACATCAGTTCATGTTTTGTCGATTCAGATTTGAAAACAATTTCCATTATTGGTACTTATGGTCGCGTATACTTCAAAGCCACCAAGCTGTGGAAGGATTATATGCGTACATGTATAGTTTCGCTTCAAGTTCCCAAGGACAAAATCGTCAAACTGCAAATAACTAAATGCAACGCATTCTTCAGTTTCACAATCATACGTTGTGACACGGTAAAAAGGCCGCGTTCCTATACAATCAGTTACACTTGCGAAGAAGATAAACCTGTACGGTTCTACCCAGTTTACAGTGTATTGTCAGATTAACTCAAAGTTTGTACTGACATTTAAGAAAACATTATGAACAGAATACCAACGTTTTTCATTCAAAGCAAAGAAGTATAATTAACACACAAAAATACGCGCGCACACATACACATACACAAACAAGCTCACACACAAGCGCGCGCGCGTGCGTACCCTCATACACACACACACACATACGGGGCGCGCGTGCCCGCGCGCACACACACAAACGTACGCACTTACATAAATACACAAATACACGCATCTCAATACGAACACACTCATACCCTCACATACACTCAAACTTACACACACACACACACAGACACACACACACACGCCCCACACACACACACGCACACACGCGCGCGCGCGCGCGCGCGCGCACGCACACACACACACACACACACACACACACACACACACACACACACACACACACACACGCGCGCGCGCTCACACACACACACACACTCATACTCGAGCACTCGTACACACATGCATTCACTCTCATAAACACACGCATACACGCACACATACGCGCGCACGCACATACACATCCACGCCCATTCAGGATACGCTTCGGTGTTTGCATCCGATCTGTCGGAGTGTAACAGCAGGGGCCCAGAAATCCACCAGTCGGACATCGACACAAGTCTGGAGCAAGCTATAGACAAAAAGTATTTCAAGGATGTGTTCCATCAAACGGATGATGTGAGTGTGCTGCTGTGTGAATCAGACGACGTCGTTCAAGAATATTCCTGCGATCCGTGTTCGGAAGACGATCTTTTTTCTGGTTTTTAACAAGCAGGAAGAAAGACACATGTCATAAGAGGAAAGTCTTAAATTGTCCTGCATTTGGAAAGGAAGACGCGCATCGGCAACACGAAGCATGCAGAGACCCAAGCATGTGCTCTATGGCGGCTGCACGCTGTCCACGGACTGATCCAGTTTTACCTGGGGTGACCGTCGTCTACAGAACTGACAGTGAATACCAGTGACATTTTCTCGTTCATGATTTCGTCACGTAAAGTGAAAAAAAAAAAAGGATATTGCTGTGGTTTCCATGTTAATAAAATCGAAATTGAGTCGCGTTTTGTTGTTGTACATCCCGCCGATTTGCTTAATGGGCTTTACAGCCTAACAGCATAAACTTCGTTCATTCGTTCGTTCGTCCAAACATCAAAGCAATAAGCCTATGACGAGATAATTTCTACATACACACACACACACACACACACACACACACACACACACACACACACACACACACACACACACACACACACACACACACACACACACACACACACACACACACACACACACACACACACTAGCCCACATATATACCGGTATTCAGAAACACCAATTCTGTGTGACTACATGTATATCCAATACATGGTAGTCAAGGATCATTATCCAATACATGGTAGTCAAGGATCATTAAAGTATGGAACTGGCTGACATATTACTCGTAAGAGTCGAACAACAGCTTATGGGTGTATATGGATTGGGGGGAAAGGGAGAAGAGGGAGGAGGGGGGGGGGGGGGGGGGGGGGGGGGGGATGAAAAAGCCTTGCTCTACGTGCAAATTAGACGCCGAACCATACTGATATGGAATATGCCTAGAATAAGATTTTAACATTTCAAAAATTCGCGAATTAAAAAAAAAAAAAAACAACAAACAAACAAAAACAAAAAAAAAACTGTTAGGGGGGAGGGAGGCAGTGAGGGAGGGGGTGGGGGGGTGGAAGAATTAAAAATATCTTCCAAGTGGATGAGATTTAATAAGAGTAACAGCCAACATTGCCAGGCTCCAACCGTTCTCATAACTGGGATTAAAAACACTTGACAAAGTCAACGGAAGCTTGAAGGACTTCATCTTATCATGAAGAGGCTGAAAGTGATTTTTTGTACTAGTACAATCAAATAAAAAATGAGGGATATCGAGAGTCTGACCACATGCACAAGCAGGTGCCGGTTTTAAATACCTACCTAACCAACCATTAACCCGCAGCCTATGTACAAGGTTACGATTTGGGATTGGCCCTGGAGGATTACAGCATTTGCTTGTTGGTTTCGTCATATCCCATCTGTGCTTCCGAGCTGAATCCTCAAGGTATTGTTTCTGTCTTATGTTCCAGATTGAACTTGTCAGAATGTGGATAGCTTCAGATGAAGAAAGAAGGATATCACAATTCAAAACATCAGATTTATTTCTTGCAGCTTCCTTAGCATAAAAGTCAGCTAAATCATTGCCACGTAAACTGGAGTGCCCTGGAACCCATACAGAGTTACATCGATACCCCGGGTTATTAACTGATGAATGAGAAATAAGATCTCACACACCAAGTCTGAACGACTAGATTTTGATTGACAATGTAAAGCCGTAAGCGCTGATTTTGAGTCCGATAGTATAAGTATTTGTTCTATGTATAACGGGCATGTCAAGTATAAAATCTAGTGCTTTCAAAATAGCAAATAACTCTGCTGTAAATATAGAACATCCTTTCGTAATATGGGATTTTTCTTTCTAATGCTAAGCGCTGGTATTACAAAGGAAAGCCCCAACATCGGAAGAATCTAAAACAGAACCATCCGTGAAAATGTGTAGATGGGAATCGTATTTCCTGTCTATCAAGTCTTTGGCATAGGATGATAGTAACAGAGGATTATCTTTTTTTTTTTTATTAAAATCTCCGTAAGAGTAGATGATTCAGCCTGCTCTGACAACCAAAGAAGGGTATGAACAACATGGAACCTGGGCAATACCATCAAGAGACAGGTTGCAGTTCTGAAACAATGGGGAAACATAATCACCTAGGGACATGTATACCGATTTGTTACGGATCTCTCTGAAATATACGTACTGCCATCCAGTTCAGTCATTACTGAATTTGGGATGGTTCTAGC
Organism: Conus betulinus; assembly: GCA_016801955.1. Lineage (NCBI taxonomy): Eukaryota > Metazoa > Mollusca > Gastropoda > Neogastropoda > Conidae > Conus > Conus betulinus. The sequence goes on from JADBJO010000738.1 coordinate 467,148, forward strand.
CCTCACTGTAAAATTACAGGCGCAACTTAGCCTGTGTTCATTTAAGGGTAACACACCAGCCTCCTTGTACGTCAAAAATCAATTGAAGCCCATCGGGGAAGTCCTAATGCAATTTTAAAGGCTAACGAGTCAATACTGGTTAGCTTGTGTAAATCTGTCTTTCCAGCTGTAAAAAAAAAAAAACTTCTTGGCCATATGACAGAATTGAACGAACTAACCCTGAGGCGACATAGACGAGATTAGATCCCCAGTTAATCAGAGGTATGGCAGAAAAGAAAAACACGTAATAAACCAATTTTTTTTCTAGCCTTTTCTACAAGGAAATTAATATGTTTACTCCAAAAAAGTTTATATAGTGGAAGATTACACCGAGAAACTTAACTTGTTTGCTTGGGTATATCAAATTATTATCAACCCTTATAGAGATAGCTTCTCTGCCTTCAAACGCAATTGTTTTCTTTGTAAAGACAACAAAGACCGTTTTGTGAGCAGATAAACCAAACCCATTTGATTTCATGTAATGAAAAATATTGTCAACTATTTCCTGATACTGTTCAATGATTTTCTTTTTTTTGGTTTGTTGTTTGGAAAAATTGCAGCAGTTTACATTTCTCCACAGAGCAATATCATCTGCATATAGAGCTAATGTGGCACCTTTTGTATTAACCTGTTTAATATCGTAAAGCATTAGCGAGAAAAGTGTTGGAGCGATTACACACTTCCTTGGGGAACACCCATGTTAATAGTCTTAGAAGTTGATAAAGCTCCATGTACATTGACTTGGATAGTTCTGTCCGATAAGAAAGCTTTTAGAAATTGGAAAAAAAACGACCTCGTATTCCTACTTCATGTGCTTTGTACAACAATTTAGAATGCCATACTGAATCGTAGGCTCTATGAACATCAAAGAACGTTGCAAGGGTCGAATGACGCTTGGCAAGAGCTTTTTTCACATTTGAGGATAAGTGGACAATGTGGTCTGCGACTCTCTCTACCTTTCCTAAAACCAGCCTGGAATAAAGGCAAGACTCCATTTTTTTCAAGGAAATGTTCTATTCTGTTTTTCATGATTCTTTCAAAAAGTTTTCCAATGTGAGGTGTTAAAGAAATAGGTCGAAAACTAGAGGGAAGAGTTTTAGGTTTTCCTTGTTTAAGGATTGGGATGACAGTAGCTTTTTTCCAATCTGTAGGGAGCATTCCAGTATTCCAGCAAATCTGAAAGAACTCCAACAACTTTGATAACAGACTCTCAGGAAAATGCTTAATCATGTTATAGGAAATAGGATCTGAACCAGTGGATATCTTACCCGGCTTTATACGTTTAAGTGCGAAAACAGAGTTCATGCATTGTTAAATTTGTGTTTATATATATAAAGTGTTACTTTCTATATTAAGCTGCTCAATGTTTTGGAATTTATCCTCAAACTCCTTTCTACGAATTTGTTCAGACTGAGATAAACACTCAGTCTGACTCACTGAAGCAAACGTTTCTGCTAATAATTCAGCCTTTTCTTTGTTAGTTCTATAAATGTTATCATTAACATGCAGAGCAGGCTGAGGGAGATGGAATGTACCCTTGATTTTTTAAATTTCTTTCCATAATTTAGAAACGTCATGTGGATGTTTAGAGCAAGTCATGATTCAAATTACCATAATACTGTTGTTTGTTGGGTTTTTTTTGCAAGAGCTACTGCTCTGTTACTGTAGTTATAGCAATTTTGTATTTTACTGTGAAGTTCGTTTACTACTTGGGGTGGCTGTGAATGACGACTATTCATCCAGTTTTGAAATGCCTCTGTTTTCATTTTTACGGCCAACTCACATGAGAAGTTCCACCAAGGGTTTGAGGCTCTCTTGGATGGTCTTTAAACTTAATCTTTGGAATGGCACAATCGGCTGCTCTCAGAATAAGATTTCGGAAATCTACATAATTGTTTTCAAGATCTTCTACTGATTCTATGTTATGATAAAAATTGAGCTTAAGAGAACCAGTCATTAGAGTTTGGGCAAAAAGATCCCAGTTGGCTTTATCTTCGTTGTATATTTGTATGTCCGAGGGTATGCTCAGTTCTCTCAGGACACACTAAGATCTGAATTTCAACAGGAAGATGGTCACTACCCAATGGTGACTGAATGACATTCCACGTGCAAAGTGGAAAAATACCCGGAGTTACTAAGGACAAATAAATTGATGAATTTTTCTGATCAGAACGATCAGCAATTCTGGTGATAGAACCGTCATTCAGTATCGTTAGATTAGCATTTACTATAGTGTTAGCGAGATATTCATTATTGTTTGTGATATTTTTAGAGTTTTTTGGACCATAGTGCATGATGGGAATTGAAATCGCCTAGAATAATCCACTCTTTGTTTGAATCTAAATCAAACAACCAGTCGGCTTCCTTCTTGGATACACCATCTGGGTAATAACAGTTCACAACTTGTAAACTTTGGCCCTTGATATTCACTGCTATACAGCAGGAATATAAGCGTTTGTCAGCCGAGTTACAGGGTGTTTTAACAGGTTGGTACAAAATGTTGCACGACATCATATATGGCAGTTTTTTTTTAGTATTTTTTTTTTACTGCATAGTCACTGGCACACAACAACAACAACAACAACAACAACACACACACACACACACACACACACACACACACACACACACACACACACACACACACACACACACACTCACACACACACACACACACACACACACACACACACACACACACACACGCACACGCACACACACACACACATACATACACACGCACGCATGCACGCAGTCATGCAGACACACACACACACACACACACATGCATGCACGCATTCATACGCACTCATACAGAGCACATCAAACAACAGTGACAACAACAACAGTAATCCACAAACACAGACACACAGGCACACAGGCACACACAAACACACACACACACACACACACACACACACACACACACACACACACACACACACACACACGCCCACGCACGCACGCACGCACGCAGTCATACGGACACACACACACACACGCATGTACGCATGCATACGCACTCATACAGAGCACAACATACAATAGTAACAACAACAAGAGTAACAACAACAACAGTCATCTACAAACACAGACACATAGAACACACACACACACACACACACACACACACACACACACACACACACACGCGCGCGCGCACGCTCGCACGCACACACACACACACACACACACACACACACACAATAATAAAAGCAC
>JADBJO010000738.1:477905-480405 GCA_016801955.1 Conus betulinus
ATACATTCATACATTCATACATACATACATACATACATATATACGTACGTACGTACGCACATATATGCATAAATTAAAATGTGACCGCGCCATGCTGCAGATAAAAGCGCCATTTGAATGCCCTGAAGAAACACGAAAAAAAAATAGCTGTTTAGGACAGAAGACATTAAGAAAATATTTATTCTTAGAGAGAGAGAGAGAGAGAGAGAGAGAGAGAGAGAGAGAGAGAGAGAGAGAGAGAGAGAAGGACAGGAGAGGGAGGCTCCAGTGTCTAGGCTGCATGAGAAAGGCAAGCAGATGCAATTTCACTTTCACGATTAGGCCATAATTATATTTGAAAAGTATTTTTATTCGGTTAAACTACTTAAGATGTTTAATTTCAGGTATACTAACACGTGGTACTGGGAATCAGAATCTGTTGCTTACTACTGGCACCCTGTACCTGGCGGTTTGCCAGAATTTGTTGATGCATGTGGATATGTATCTAAGTCTCAAAGTTTCTTCACATTCTTCGTCAAAGAATGTTCAAGGATATGCACTTCGCTTACATTTTGTCTGTGCGAAGTCTTCTCTAAAACCTTCTTCTGGCGCGCATCACTCTTCCTGTATCCAACATGACCACACTGTCACCTGTCTCAATCGTGACGTGTCCTTTGCAGCACGTGATACACACCATGCTGGCCTGTGACATGCAAAGTGTCTGCAGAAGACTGGACATGACTGGAGAATGGTACAGTGTGAAGTGTGATTTGCCTGGGGAAGTGGCACAGCCCTATTTCTCCTGTGCTGTGACTGGGGAATTCGTCCCCTACAGTCTGCTGTGTGACTTTAGAGAGGACTGTCCTGGTGGAAGTGATGAAGACTTCTGTGTGCACCCAGTGTGCCAGCAAAATGAAATGCACTGTGGACAGCAGCAGGTGTGTTCTGTCTGAGCCCGCTTACTGTTTAACTGGTGCATCAGCCGACTTATTTGTATTTCCACAATAAAGGAAAGACAAATAATGGAAAGATCGAATCTTTATTCAGTACTCGGGTGGGCAGGATGGGGGTCGGTGTTGTTTTCTATTGTCTAATAATTCTTAATTTTATTCAACCAACTGCACAGAAATACTCCAATCTCTGTCTCTCTGTCTCTCTATTTCTCTGTCTGTCTGTCTGTCTCTCTGTCTGTCTGTCTGTCTGTCTCTGTCTTTCTGTCTTTCTTTCTGTCTATCTGCTGTCTGTCTGTCTGTCTGTCTGTTTTTCTGTCTGTCTGTCTGACCAGTGAATGGTCAAAAGCTATATTTCCACTCCATAAAAGGAGACATTAACAATCCCAATAATTATCGTGGTATTGCTCTGTTGTCTTGCCTCAGCAAACTGTATACTTATATTATAATAAGAGGTTGACAGAATGGTCGAATACATACAAAATCATATCTGCAACACAGGCTGGTTTTCGCAAAGATTATTCAACAATGGACAACATTTTCACATACATGCTTTAGTTCAGAAATATTTCACACTAAACAGAAAGATTTATGTAGCTTTTGTCGACTTTCAGAAAGCGTTTTGACACGGTCAAACACACATGTACTGTGGTATATTTAACTAAAGATCAGAATCAGTGGTAAAATGCTTTCACCACACCAAGCAATATACAACTCTGTAAAAGTTTGCGTAAGAGATAATCTGGTTAATACCGACTATTTTGATGCCTCCAAGGACTTAAGCAGGGCTGTTCGGCTTCTCCAACACCATTTCCCTTTATTATTAACGAATTAGCTGCGTATATAATCAATAATGGTAAACATGGCTTCCAGCTTAGACCTGACGCTACTGAGTTATTTTTGTTAATGTTTGCTGATGATATTGCTTTGTTTTCGTCCAGCCCGAGTGGCCTTCAAACACAGCTAAACAACTCAAAACATGAAAAATGGAATTATGGAACTCAAGACATTGAAGCAGTAACCGTTTACAAATACCTTGGCCTCAACTTCACTACTCGCCTTAGCCACAAATTGTCTGTCGAAGACATTATTCTAAAAGCAAAGAAATGTGTTGTAGACATATTTAGAGCCATGTGGAGAATCAAATGTACTGACCCAAAAATATTCTTTCAGCTCTTTGATGCCCAGATTGTACCAATATTATGGTATGCGTTGGACATTTGGAGTACTGATCGAATAGGAGAGACAGAAAAAGTACATTTATTTGCATGTAAACGGTTGCTGAATGTAGCTCTCCGTACACCAAATCTAATGGTGTTTGGTGAACTTGGTCGATTCCCTCTCTTTGTTTAAGCTTCAGTGCGGTGTATTTCTTATTGGCTTAGACTTTGTGCATTACCTGAAAACAGATGTTCTAAGATGGCTTACCAAATGCTTAAAGAAATGGACGAAAGATGAAAAGAATTGTGGGCCATTAAGTCAGAAGAAGAATGTTGCGTGTAAATGGTTTTGGACATTATGATGTTCACAGGGTGTCGGAAACAGAGAAACTTTCCTGTAGGAATTTAAGC
>JADBJO010000738.1:485405-505405 GCA_016801955.1 Conus betulinus
AAAACCTACAGCATCCCAGAGAAAGTTGTGTCAGCCATTGAGCAAATTTGCATAAACTCCAAGTGCAGAGTCATGACGGAAGATGGCTACAGTGACTGGTTTGAAGTTGTCCCCCGAGTAAGGCAAGGTTGTATCCTCGCCTCTCTCCTCTTTCCACTGGCTATTGACTGGGTTCTGAAACACGCAGCCCAAGGAAAGGGAATCAAGTGGACAGAAGGAAACAGCCTTTCAGATCTGAATTTTGCCGATGACATTGCCGCTCTTGCAAGTACCACTCAAGATCTGCAGGTGCTTGTAGGCAATACCAGCAAGTTTGCAAGCAACATTGGTCTCATTATCAGTGCCAAAAGGACTAAAACCATGCTTACCAGTAAACACCACGGGCCAACAGACGTTCTCATCGACCAAAAACAAGTGGAAGTAGTAGAGAACTTCACATACCTAGGCAGTTCTATCAACAACGCCAATAACCTCGACCATGAACTGAAGTGTCGTATGGGAAAGCAACATCAACATTCAATGAGCTGAACAAAATATGGAACAGCAAGAAATTCTCCCCTAGAATCAAATTGAAATTATATAACTCCAGTGTGATCTCAACGCTTTTATAAGGCTGTGAAACCTGGCAACTGAAGGCCACCCAGGAAAAGAAACTCGACGCTTTTGATACTAAGTACCTACGTAAGATCTTGGGCATCAAATGGGTCACACTTTATACCAAATGAAGACTCAGGGAGAGGTCCAAACAGCTCCCCGTGTCAACCATCGACTGTAGACGGCGCCTCCACTGGCTGGGTCATGTCTTAAGATGACCTTCTTCAAGACCTGCAAACCAAGCCATTAAATGGACCCCAGCATGCCAGAGAAAAAGAGGACGACCCAGGATGAGCCGGCGACAGACAGTGGAGAGAGACCTCAAACTCACTAACAGAGGATGGCGTGACACTACCATAAGGCTGAGGACCGTGCACAGTGGAGCGCCTTGATTGCATCATGCGTCGCAAGACGCGGGAGCACCTAAGTCCAAGTAAGCTGTAAGATTTCCCATGAAGTGTGTAGTCTTTGAATAAGGTACGCGAGTTAGTGCACTTTCTTGTAACTGGTTAAACTGCATTTTGAGTCTTATGATTGAAGGTGGTGAAGAGTTTGTCAATTTCTTGCTATTTTTACGGTGAGAAATAATGAGAATCGTTGTAATCTAATGTTTAAATCTATCAATCTATCTACACACACACACACACTGACTGACTGAAACCAATTTATTGTCAGATTAACTCAAAGTTGTACTGACATTTAAGAAAACATTATGAACAGAATACCAACGTTTTTCATTCAAAGCAAAGAAGCATAATTAACACACCAAAATACGGGCGCACACATACACATACACACACAAGCGCACACACATGCGCGCGCGTGCGTACTCACGCACATACACATACACATACGGACGCGCGTGCCCGCGCGCACACACTCAAAAGTACGCACTTACATAAACACACGCATCTCAATACGAACACACCCATACCCTCACATACACTCAAACTTGCACACTCACACACAGACTTACACACGCCCACACACACACACACACACACACACACACACACACACACACACACACACACACTCGAGCACTCGTACACACATGCATTCACTCTCATAAAAACACACGCATGCACGCACACATACGCGCGCACGCACATACACATCCACGCCCATTCAGGATACGCTTCGGTGCTCGCACCCCGATCCGTCGGTGCGCAACAGCAGGGCCCAGAAATCCACCAGTCGGACATCGACACAAGTTTGGTGCAAGCTATAGACAAAAAGTATTTCGGAAGGATGTGTTCCATCAAACGGATGATGTAAGTGTGCTGCTGTGTGAATCAGACGACGACCTTCAAGAATATTCCTGCGATCCGTGTTCGGAAGACGATCGCTTTTTCTGGTTTAACAACCAGGAAGAAAGACACATGTCATAAGAGGAATGTCTTAAATTGTCCTGCATTTGGAAAGGAAGACGCATCGGCAACACAAAGCATGCAGAGACCCAAGCATGTGCTGCACGCTGTCCACGGACTGATCCAGTTTTACCTGGGGTGACCGTCGTCTACAGAACTGACAGTGAACACCAGTGACATTTTCTCGTTCATGATTTCATCACGTAAAGTGAAAAAAACAGGATACTGCTGTGGTTTCCATGTTAATAAAATCGAAATTGAGTCGCGTTTTGTTGTTGTACATCCCGCCGATTTGCTTAAAGGGCTTTTACAGCCTAACAGCATTAATCTTCGTTCATTCGTTCGTTTGTCCAAACATCCAAGCAATAAGCCTATAGAGGAGATAATTTCTACATACACTAACATAAACACACACACACACACACACACACACACACACACACACACACACACACACTGAGAGCCCATATATACCGGAATTCAGAAACACACCAATTCTGTGTGACTACATGTATATCCAATACATGGTAGTCAAGGGTCATTAAAGTATGGAACTGGCTGACATATTACTCCTAAGAGTCGACAGCAGCTTATGGGTGTATATGGATTGGGGAAGGGGAGAAGAGGGAGGAAGATGGGGGGGGGGGGGGGGGGATGAAAAGCCTTGCTCTACGTGCAAATTAGACGCCGAACCATACTGATATGGAATATGCCTTGAATAAGATTTTAACGTTTCAAAAATTCGCGGATTGGTTCTAAAAAAAAAACAACAAACAAAACAAAACCTGTTAGGGGGGAGGGAGGCATCGAGGAGAGGGTGGGGCGGTGGAGAATTAAAAAATATCTTCCAAGTGGATGAGATTTAATAAGAGTAACAGCCAACATTGCCAGGCTCCAGCCGTTCTCATAACTGGGATTAAAAAAACTTGACAAAGTCAACGGAAGCTTGAAGGACTTCATCTTATCATGAAGAGGCTGAAAGTGATTTTTTGTACTAGTACAGTCAAATAAAAAATGAGGGATATCGAGAGTCTGACCACATGCACAAGCAGGTGCCGGTTTTAAATACCTACCTAACCAACCATTAACCCGCAGCCTATGTACAAGGTTACGATTTGGGATTGGCCCTGGAGGATTACAGCATTTGCTTGTTGGTTTCGTCATATCCCATCTGTGCTTCCGAGCTGAATCTTCAAGATATTGTATCTGTCTTATGTTATGTTCCAGATTGAACTTGTCAGAATGTGGATAGCTTCAGATGAAAGAAAGAAGGATATCACAATTCAAAACATCATATTTATTTCTTGCAGCTTCCTTAGCATAAAAGTCAGCTAAATCATTGCCACGTAAACTAGAGTGCCCTGGAACCCATACCAGAGTTTATATCGATACCCCGGGTTATTAACTGATGAATGAGAAATAAGATCTCACACACCAAGTCTGAACGACTAGATTTTGATTGACAATGTAAAGCCATAAGCGCTGATTTTGAGTCCGATAGTATAAGTATTTGTCTATGTATAACGGGCATGTCAAGTATAAAATCTAGTGCTTTCAAAATAGCAAATAACTCTGCTGTAAATATAGAACATCCTTTCGTAATATGGAATTTCTTTCTGATGCTAAGCGCTGGTATTACAAAGGAAGCCCCAACATCGGAAGAATCTAAAACAGAACCATCCGTGAAAATGTGTAGATGGGAATCGTATTTCCTGTCTATCAAGTCTTTGGCATAGGATGATAGTAACAGAGGATTATCTTTTTTATTTAAATCTCCGTAAGAGTAGATTATTTCAGCCTGCTCTGACACCGAAGGGTATGAACAACATGGAACCGGGGCAATACCATCAAGAGACAGGTTGCAGTTCTGAAACAATGGGAAAACATAATCACCTAGGGACATGTATACCGATTTGTTACGGATCTCTCTTGAAATATACGTACTGCCATCCAGTTCAGTCATTACTGAATTTGGGATGGTTCTAGCCCTCACTGTAAAATTACAGGCGCAACTTAGCCTGTGTTCTTTTAAGGGTAACACACCAGCCTCCTTGTACGTCAAATCAATTGAAGCCCATCGGGGAAGTCCTAATGCAATTTTAAAAGCTAACGAGTCAATACTGGTAAGCTTGTGTAAATCTGTCTTTTCAGGTGTAAAAAAAACTTCTTGGGCCATATGACAGAATTGAACGAACTAACCCTGAGGCGACATAGACGAGATTAGATCCCCAGTTAATCAGAGGTATGGCAGAAAGAACACGTAATAAACCAATTTTTTTCCTAGCCTTTTCTACAAGGAAATTAATATGTTTACTCCAAAAAAGTTTATAGTGGAAGATTACTCCGAGGAACTTAACTTGTTTGCTTGGGTATATCAAATTATTATCAACCCTTATAGAGATAGCTTCTCTGCCTTCAAACGCAATTGTTTTCTTTGTAAAGACAACAAAGACAATTTTGTGAGCAGATAACCAAACCCATTTGATTTCATGTAATGAAAAATATTGTCAACTATTTCCTGATACTGTTCAATGATTTTCTTTCTTTTGGTTTGTTGTTTGGAAAAATTGCAGTTTACATTTCTCCACAGAGCAATATCATCTGCATATAGAGCTAATGTGGCACCTTTTGTATTAACCTGTTTAATATCGTAAAGCATTAGCGAGAAAAGTGTTGGAGCGATTACACTTCCTTGGGGAACACCCATGTTAATAGTCTTAGAAGTTGATAAAGCTCCATGTACATTGACTTGGATAGTTCTGTCCGATAAGAAAGCTTTTAGAAATTGGGAAAAAAAACGACCTCGTGTTTCCTACTTCATGTGCTTTGAACAACAATTTAGAATGCCATACTGAATCGTAGGCTCTATGAACATCAAAGAACGTTGCAACGGTCGAATGACGCTTGGCAAGAGCTTTTTTCACATTTGAGGATAAGTGGACAATGTGGTCTGTGACTCCTCTACCTTTCCTAAAACCAGCCTGGAATAAAGGCAAGACTCCATTTTTTTCAAGGAAATGTTCTATTCTGTTTTCATGATTCTTTCAAAAAGTTTTCCAATGTGAGGTGTTAAAGAAATAGGTTGAAAACTAGAGGGAAGAGTTTTAGGTTTTCCTTGTTTAAGGATTGGGATGACAGTAGCTTTTTTCCAATCTGTAGGGAGCATTCCAGTATTCCAGCAAATCTGAAAGAACTCCAACAACTTTGATAACAGACTCTCAGGAAAATGCTTAATCATGTTATAGGAAATAGGATCCGAACCAGTGGATATCTTACCCGGTTTTACACGTTTAAGTGCGAAACAGAGTTCATGCATTGTTAAGTTTGTGTTTATATATAAAGTGTTACTTTCTATATTAGTCTGCTCAATGTTTTGGAATTTATCCTCAAACTCCTTTCTACGAATTTGTTCAGATTGAGATAAACACTCAGTCTGACTCATTGAAGCAAACGTTTCTGCTAATAATTCAGCCTTTTCTTTGTTAGTTCTATAAATGTTATCATTAACATGCAGAGCAGGCTGAGGGAGATGAAATGTACCCTTGAGTTTTTTAATGTCTTTCCATAATTTAGAAACGTCAAGTGGATGTTTAGAGCAAGTCATGATCAAATTACCATAATACTGTTTTTTTGCAAGAGCTACTGTTCTGTTACTATAGTTATTAGCAATTTTGTATTTACAGTGGAGTTCGTTTACTACTTGGGGTGGCTGTGAATGACGACTATTCTTCCAGTTTTGAAATGCCTCTGTTTTCATTTTTACGGCCAACTCACATGAGGAGCTCCACCAAGGGTTTGAGGCTCTCTTTGGATGGTCTTTAAACTTAATCTTTGAATGGCACAATCTGCTGCTCTCAGAATAAGATTTCGTAAATCTACATAATTGTTTTCAAGATCTTCTACTGATTCTATGTTATGATTAAATTGAGCTTAAGAGAACCAGTAATTAGAGTCTGGGCAAAAAGGTCCCAGTTGGCTTTATCTTCGTTGTATTTTGTATGTCCGAGGGTATGCTCAGTTCTCTCTGGACACACTAAGATCTGAACTTCAACAGGAAGATGGTCACTACCCAGTGGTGACTGAATGACATTCCACGTGCAAAGTGGAAAAATACCCGGAGTTACTAAGGACAAATCAAATGATGAATTTTTCTGATCAGAACGATCAGCAATTCTGGTGATAGACCCGTCATTCAGTATCGTTAGATTAGCATTTACTATAGTGTTGGCGAGATATTCATTATTGTTTGTGATATTTTTAGAGTTTTCGGACCATAGAGCATGATGGGAATTGAAATCACCCAGAATAATCCCACTCTTTGTTTGAATCTAATCAAACAACCAGTCGGCTTCCTTCCTGGACACACCATCTGGGTAATAACAGTTCACAACTGTAAACTTTGGCCCTTAATATTCACTGCTATACAGCAGGAATATAAGCGTTTTGTCAGTCGAGTTACACACACACACACACACACACACACACACACACACACACACACACACACACACACACACACCATCTCTAAGAAACTGTTGGAAAGAATTTTGCTCAAACGGAAAATCGATCCCGTGACTGTTAGACAAACTTTGTCAGCTCAAACGGAAAATCGATCCCGTGACTGCGGGAATGCCAGACAAACTAAGTAGCAGGAACTGTCAGCATCCGACTGAAATCATTGATCTGGTTACCATGTGCAGCAACGCTGAATTTACGAGTAGCATGGTTGTTTGGCATTCATCCCTCCCTCCCTAGTACCCACAAGCCCCTGGACTTCCTGTAGCACGGAAATGTAATAAAAGGAGACACAAAACTGAAGGAAGTACCACTCTCGTCTTAAACCAGTTGTGAAGTTCACAGACCAACACGCATGCGTCAGCTGTGTGGGGAGTGAGATCCTGTTCAGACAATTCTATTACCACCTAGGGAGGGGAGACATGAAGGGGGTGAAGGGGAAAAAACAGAAATACCAACTGCCTTAGGATCGGAAGACGAAAGCTGGAGCGAATCCTTCTCTTGTACCACATCGCCAGATGTCTGGAAAGATCACCTTAAATATGTTCGTTTGTGTGTATTGTGTGTGCGTGAATAGATGTGCATGTGTGTGTGTGCTCTAAGTGTTTGTACACGCACGTGTGTGTGTGTGCGTGTGTGTGTGTGTGTATGTGTGTGTTGGGGGTGTTGTGTGTTTAGTGTGTGTGTGTGTGTGTGTTTAGTGTGTGTGTGTGTGTGTGTGTGTGTGTGTGTGTGTGTTGTGTGTTGTGTGTGTGAGTGAGTGTGTGTGTGCGCGCACGCGCGCGCGTGTGGGTGTGGGTGTAGGTGTGTGCATACGAGGAGATTTGTGAAGATTTGTGTGTGTGTGTGTGTGTGTGTGTGTGTGTGTGTGTGTGTGTGTGTGTATGTATGTAACTGTGTATGTGACAGTATTATGGTTTGCGCTCACGCATGTGTGTGTATGTTGTTAGCGTCTGTATATGTGTGCGTGCTCTCTCCCTTGTGTGTGTGTGTGTGTGTGTGTGTGTGTGTGTGTGTGTGTGTGTGTGTGTGTGTGTGTGTGTGTGTGTGTGTGTGTGTGTGTGCGCGCGCGCGCGCGCACGTACATGTGTGTGTGTGTGTGTGTGTGCGTGTGCATGTGCGCGCTCTTGTAGTAAGTAATATAAATCATATACTGCTACCTATCGTTCTTTCTACCATTACAGACACTCATGATGAAAAAAAAGAAAGATCAGTTCCACATACGAACAAGACCACAAAAAAGAGACGTGATGCAAACAAAATGCCGCTTTAATATTGCATGCAGAAAAAAGAATACTGAATCCAAAGCGCGTTAAACAGTGTCAAAATATGACTCAGCAGTACATCGTGGGAACCTGGTGATGGAAAGTAAAGAACACAAGACCGATCAACGCGAGTCAGACCGTTCATTGTCCAGCAACTGCAAGACAGTCAAAAATGAAAATGTATGTCAAATCAAGAGCTGGAACTAAAATATTGATCTGACACAAAGCTTATCACCATCTATGTCAAAGTCAGTTAAAAAAAAACATAACTATATTTATATACAGAATCTACATTCAGTAGTGACACTAAGATGTCGTATGCCTGAATTAAAACTATACCAAACGGTAAGGGGGCACTGAGGAAAGGAGGAAGAAAAAGACCTATGTTTCATGTCACTTCTGTTTAAACGACGATCACATACACTGTCAAAACACGAATCGTCAGCTCCGTACGCATTCTTCACAAGACAATGACTTTGACTCTAGTCGTGATTTTTTATTTTGTTAAAAAAAAAAACCGTCATGGATGAAATATGGAAATGGGACCGACAGAGAAATCTTCTGGAGTTGATGTGATTCTCATTGAATGTGGATTTGATTCTCAAAGAATGCCGTTCCTTTACTCGCAGTGACTTAACTGTAAACTCTATTGGTGTAGTGGAATGTTTATTGATGTACGTCAAACAAAGACAAAAGTAGCAAAACTGGCTGTGGATATTGTCAGGGCACAACATTTCTGGGTTGTGCTAGAAAATTCTGCACAACAACAATGAATGATCAGCTGACCTGTACTCTTGGGGTAATAAGATGGCTTCAAGAAAAAAAAGTCAGTGTCCTGTTCTTTTCAATGCCCTCTTCTACACAACTCATTTATTTTTCTTTTTTAAGTCCAAGGGATTTATTCTCTTTGCCCCCCCAAAAAAACAAAAAAAAAACAAACAAACAAAAAATCACAAACAATTGTGATGTCCTTTGTTTCACGTTAAAAGGGCGTTTGATCCTATGTGAAGACACGGGTGGGTTGTGGCAATAGCTAATTTATTAATGAGTTCATGTGCTGATCATTAAAGTATTGGAAAAACTTGTATTATCCTAATAGATTTTTGTCGTAACGTTAATGGCAACAAAATCTTACATTTTAGAAGTCTTAGAGAGGTCAGGCATGGCGAAACTTTCTCATTCCTCTCTCCTGATTTTGAATACACTACATTACAATTCTGCGTTGCTAAATATTCATTTAACTGTTTCTGATTCAAATTTACATTTATTTTTCATTAACTTTTGAAAGCAAATGCACCGTCTTTCTTGAATGCTCATATGATGGTTTCCAAGTTAAAACTTTTAAAACACTGGATGAGAATATTCCTAAACGGAAACTCACTGTTACTGTACAGAAAACAAAAGCAAGAATATTTCACAGACGTGTGCATTCAAAGCATGTATTTCAGTCCGGCCATGGGACCATTAACGTTGTAGACGTCTTTGAACATTTAGGTTTTGTTTCAGCACTTCGATCTGGTGAACTCTTTGAGTGTACAAAGAGCATACACATCCAGGCTCAAGGTGCTGTGTTTTTTTCTTTGTTCGTTAGCTCAACCTCACAACTCTCCTGCTGGTATAATTATCTCCACCATGCAAGTTATCTTTTCACCACCGTGTCTTTGTGTGTTTCGTCAACGTGAGTACACAGATCCCTCGATTTTCACATTTGCAAAAAGGATGGAATGTGACCCATGGACTAAGCAATTCAATTTTGGCATGAATCCGGACCAGAGGGCAGATCCAGGGGTAAAAACAAATTTCAATACGCAAGAAAGCACTTTTTTAACATTAGGTGCAAATCTGGGTTACAAGTATAAATAAGCGATGGGTGGGAAATGCAGATTTATTCAGCCATTGCACTGTAACAGATTAAACTTAAAAGCTACAACGACTACTACATTGTAGGTGAGACAAGGATGATCTTGTTTCAGTCTTTCACTTCTGGAACCGCCTCAGGAGTTCCACACACTTGTCGTAGGCTTCTTTGGTCAGTTCCTTGAAATGACCTGAAACACAGAGTACTGGGAGATACAGCACTTGAAATGACCTGAAACACAGAGTACTGGGAGATACAGCACTTTGAAATGAGGTGAAACACAGAGTACTGGGAGATACAGCACTTTGAAATGAGATACAGAGTACTTTGATAAATGAAATGACCTGAAACACAGAGTACTGGGAGATACAGCACTTTGAAAAATGACCTGAAACACAGAGTACTGGGAGATACAGCACTTTGAAATTGAAACACAATGGGAGATACAGCACTTTGAAATGACACAGAGTACTGGAAATGAGGAGATACAGCACTTTGAAATGAGGTGAAACACAGAGTACTGGGAGATACAGCACTTTGAAATGAGGTGAAACAGAGACTGGGAGATACAGCACTTTGAAATGACCTGAAACACAGAGTACTGGGAGATACAGCACTTTGAAATGACCTGAAACACAGAGTACTGGGAGATACAGCACTTTGAAATGACCTGACAGAGTACTGGGAGATAAGCACTTTGAAATGACCTGAAACACAGAGTACTGGGAGATACAGCACTTTGAAATGAGGTGAACACACTTTGAAATGAGTACTGGGAGATACAGCACTTTGAAATGACCTGAAACACAGAGTACTGGGAGATACAGCACTTTGAAATGAGGTGAAACACAGAGTACTGGGAGATACAGCACTTTGAAATGAGGTGAAACACAGAGTACTGGAGATACAGCACTTTGAAATGACTTTGAAACATGAGTACTGGGAGATACAGCACTTTGAAAGAGTACACAGAGTACTGGGAGATACAGCACTTTGAAATGAGGTGAAACACAGAGTACTGGGAGATACAGCACTTTTTGAAATGACTGATAAACACAGAGTGAAACAGAGTACTGGGAGATACAGCACTTTGAAATGACCTGAAACACAGAGTACTGGGAGATACAGCACTTTGAAATGACCTGAAACACAGAGTAAACAGCACTTTGAAATGACCTGAAACACAGAGTACTGGGAGATACAGCACTTGAAATGAGGTGAAACACAGAGTACTGGGAGATACAGCACTTTGAAATGAGGTGGAGTACTGGGATATACAGCACTTTGAAATGAGGTGAAACACAGAGTACTGGGAGATACAGCACTTTGAAATGACCTGAAACACAGAGTACTGGGAGATACAGCACTTTGAAAGACCTGAAACACAGAGTACTGGGAGATACAGCACTTTGAAATGACCTGAAACACAGAGTACTGGGAGATACAGCACTTTGAAATTTGATAATGACTTTGAAATGAGGTGAAACACAGAGTACTGGGAGATACAGCACTTTGAAATGACCTGAAACACAGAGTACTGGGAGATACAGCACTTTGAAATGACCTGAAACACAGAGTACTGGGAGATACAGCACTTTGAAATGACCTGAAACACAGAGTACTGGGAGATACAGCACTTTGAAATGAGGTGAAACACAGAGTACTGGGAGATACAGCACTTTGAAATGAGGTGAAACACAGAGTACTGGGAGATACAGCACTTTTGAAATGAGGTGAAACAAAGTGCTGGGTGACTTACTCGTAGGATTGTTTGGTCAGTGCATTGTATTGAGCTGAAACACAAAGGACTGGGTGATACACATGTAAGATTGTTGTAAGTTCTATGTAGTGAGCTGAGGCACACTCTTACACTCAAAAAGTGGCTCTGGGCAGCACTTTGTAATGATGTGAAAGAGAAGTGTTGGATGACACACTCGTAAGATTCTTCGGGCAGTGCTCTGCAAAGAGTGGAAACAAAAAGCGCTGGGTGATACCTATGTAAGATTTTCATAATTTCTCCGTAGTGAACTGAAGCTCACTCATACACTCGAAAGTGGCTCCGGACAGCATTTTGTAATGAGGTGAAACATCCGTATGATTGTTTGATCAGTGCTTTGTAATGAGCTGGAACTGAAGAGAACTGGGTAATACACATCTTGGGTTGCTTGTTAGTTCTTTGAAATGAGCTGAAACACGTGCTATTTGGAAGGAAACTTTTATAGAATTGTGTGATTGAGTCTTGTTTTGTTTTCTAACCTTTCCTCAAAACTCGTTTTGATATCAGTCAACGCTTGAGGATCCAAAGAGGATGCATGTGACGTCAAAGTACGTCGGCCATGTAAGGTTACCATTGTTGTCAAACATTTTCCTAAATAAATTTTGTCAGTTCTGCGATGAACACGGACAAGAATCGTGTCACACATCCCTTACTTGAATCCCCAGACAGATGCATTTCCCTCCCCTGTCCTTCCCCTCCCACCCCACAGTTTCTACCGCCACTACCCCACTCCCCACCACCTTGCCAACCAATGCTTCATCCAAGCAGCGAGGGAAAACGGCATGGCAGCAAAGAAATCTTCTGTCAAGACAGTGACACAGAAAAGATTCATTTTAGAAACAGAAGGAATCAAAAAGAATAGAAAGGAATGAAATGGAGGGGAGAGGGAAGGAGAGGGTTCCTACTCCCGTGATGACCTCAGTTTCTACACCACCACCACCACCACCACACCCCCCCCCCCCCCCCCCCCCCCCCGTCAAAGTACTCAGGGTCGTCTTGTGAGCCCGAAGAAAAAAAAATGCGGCAGACAACTTACCTGGCATGAGGAAAAAACCGTGAGGAGCCCCTTTCACCACCAGCACGTCCGTGGGCACTCCTGCCTCCTTCAGTTTTTTGCAGTAGGCTGAAAGAATCCACAGTGGTCGTGTCAGGTTTGGTTAGAATGGAACGCTTTAGTGAGAAAGTCGGATGTTAAGGGGAAGTAACTCTAAGAGCACTAAGGACAGTGCAGACCTGAATCACTGTCCACCGGATCCTAAATTCACTTTTTGATCTGGATCCGCATTATGCACTGGCAGTACAATTTCATGAGTCCGTACGTGGGCCATATTCCATATTCCCATCAAAAGCGGTTCAGAGGTTTTTGTTGAACGGATCCTGGATCTACCCTTTGATCCGGATCTGTGCTACAAGCCCACATAACACATTCATAGGTTTGTTTGGGGCCACGCTTCATCCTTTCACCAAGGTTTGTTCACATCGGCTTGAAAGTTTTGGCGTCATTTTTTTACGGACTGACAGATAAACCAGCCAAAGTGACAACACAACCTGCTCAGTAAGGTAATGATCAAAGGCGATGACTTTCATTGTCATTACGTGCACATTACTTCAAATACTGCTTCTGATACTTCCTGTGCATGTACTTGTTTCATCGTAGAAGAGAAAAAAAACATTCCTTGTTATGTGTTTGTGTTTGTTTTATCATGGAAGAGGAAAAATACCTTCCTTATACCTGGTCCCTAACCTAGTTGGGCTCCACGAACCACTTCTGGCAACCGTCAAACGACGGAAGATGGCATGGTTTGGCCACGTCATTCGTCACAACACCCTCTCCAAAACCATCCTTCAAGGTACCGTTGAAGGAGGGCGCAGACGAGGACGGCAGAGAAAGAGCTGGTCTGACAATGTAAAGGACTGGACCAAAATGACCATGCCAGATCTCCTCAAGACAGCCAACAACAGAAGAGCCTGGAGAGAAATGGCGACTGCCTCATCACGTTCCCCCAACGACCCCAGCGGTCAGGGGAATGACTGACTTATTTTCCCCCTCTACTTAATTGTTCAGGAAATAAATCTCTGCTGTTATGTGTATGTAACTGGTATATCACGGAAGAAAAAATACCTTCCTTGTCGTGCGTATGTTTGTTACGGATGGTGTGGTGCTGTGGGTTTGACTGACTTTCACTTTCAAAAGTCTGGATGCATGTAACAATTCTTCCCTACACACACCCACGCCATACGAACGTGGATAGCCAGACAACACACAAATCACGTTTCTTTCTTTATATGGTGCCTGAACCATCAACACATTATGAAAAAATCAATACACGCCACCACACAGCGTGCAGACCAATATTTTCCATTAACTTAGATATCAGTACACAAGGAGCTTTTAACCGTCAGATATCAATACACGCCACCACACAGCGTGCAGATCAATATCTCACATAAACTAAGATCTCAATATGAAGGGAACTTTAACCGTCAGATATCAATACACCACCACACACAGCGTGCAGATCAATATCTCACATAAACTAAGATCTCAATATGAAGGGAACTTTAACCGTCAGATATCAATGCACGCCACCACACAGCGTGCAGATCAATATCTCACATAAACTAAGATCTCAATATGAAGGGAACTTTAACCGTCAGATATCAATGGACGCCACCACACAGCGTGCAGATCAATATCTCACATAAACTAAGATCTCAATATGAAGGGAACTTTAACCGTCAGATATCAATACTCACCACCACACAGCGTGCAGATCAATATCTCACATAAACTAAGATCTCAATATGAAGGGAACTTTAACCGTCAGATATCAATACACGCCACCACACAGCGTGCAGATCATATATTCACTTTTTTTTTTAGAACTCATCGGCACAAACCTCGCTGGTACTGTCAGTTGTGTCCCAACAGACACAGTCCACACACAAGGCTGCACCAACCAGGGTACCCGCACGGCAAGCAGAGCCCAAGTTACAGTCTATAGCACCAACCAGGGTACCCACACGACAAGCCGAGCCCAAGTTACAGTCTATAGCACCAACCAGGGTACCCGCACGGCAAGCCGAGCCCAGGTTACAGTCTGTAGCACCAACCAGGGTACCCACACGGCAAGCAGAGCCCAAGTTACAGTCTATAGCACCAACCAGGGTACCCGCACGGCAAAGCAGAGCCCAAGTTACAGTCTATAGCACCAACCAGGGTACCCGCACGGCAAGCAGAGCCAAAGTTACAGTCTATAGCACCAACCAGGGTATCCACACGGCAAGCAGAGCCGCCCACGAATACAGTTGAAGCGAAGTCTCACACTAGTCACAGGGTACAGGAAACTACATCGAACTACCGACGACCACACTTAAAATGAAATCCCACAGGGTACAGCAAACTACGACGAACTACCGACTTGGCGGTCAGCCTCTCGACGTCACTTGATGGAGACAGCGACGAACAAAAACAAACACATTCCCAGGCCGCACTCAGGCCTCGCTGTTCTCTCTTTCTCTCTCGCTCCCGTTGTTTTTGTTTGTTTGTTTTTTTTTTACGTCAGCTTTCTGTGTAATTTCACGTTAACGTCATAATTTCGTTGACGTCGCAATGTAATTGTTTTGTCATGGGAGAGAGAAAAAAAAATACTTTTTTTTTTTGTTTTGTGAACGTAATAGTTTCTATCGCAGACGAGAAAAGAAAAGAACTTCCTTTGTGTGTGCTTGCTATTGTTTTATCATAGAAGAGAAATCGTTCTTTCCTTATTATGTGTATGCGATTGTTTTATCATGAACAGGAAAATAATACCTTCCTTGTTATGTGCAATTGTTTCAATGTGTGAGAAAAAAAAATACGTCCCTTGTTACAACAATGGACATTTACATATAGCGCTTTCTGAAGCCCAACGCCCCTCTCTTCCAACTATCCCCTTTCTCCACCCAGCTACCCTCCCCCCACCAGCTTCACACATTCCTCATACTCCGTTCCCTCCCCCTTGACCCTTTTGCTAACCGCAACAGAAGCACACGCTGTACCCGTTTGGGGTTAGAAACAAAAACGAAAACGAGAGAGAGAGAGAGAGAGAGAGAGAGAGAGAGAGTATGCAAGGGAAGTTACCCAGGCCGTCGTCTCTGAGGGGATCCAACTCTGCCAGAATGCACAGTGCAGGGGGCAGTTTGGAGGAGAAGGTCTTGCAATACGGGGAAATCGCGGGGTCCGTTTTCTCACTGTCTTTGTGCAGGTACTGCTCCATATACCTGTGGAAAGAGGAAGATGAACTGATGTCTGTAGCTTATGCTGTCGGTTTCTGCAGATTTCAAATGACCACACACACACACACACACACACACACACACACACACACACACACACACGCACACACACACACACGCACGCACGCACACATACACGCACGCAAGCACACACACATACACACACGCAAACATACACCCAAACACGCACACACACACACACACACACACACACACACACACACACACACACACACACACGCACGCACGCGCACGCACGCACGCACGCACACACACACACACACACACACACACACACACACACACACACGCAAGCACACACATACACATACACACACACACACACACACAGAACACACACAGACAGAAGTGTACGCGCGCTTCGACACACAATGCATACATGCACGAACGCGTGCACACAGAAAGATAGAGAGAGGGGAGGAAGGAAGAGAGTGAGAGAGAGAGAGAGAGAGAGAGAGAGAGAGAGACAGAGACAGAGAGACAGAGTGAGAGAAAGTCTTACCATTTAATAGCTTT
This sequence comes from Conus betulinus, assembly GCA_016801955.1. Lineage (NCBI taxonomy): Eukaryota > Metazoa > Mollusca > Gastropoda > Neogastropoda > Conidae > Conus > Conus betulinus. The sequence goes on from JADBJO010000738.1 coordinate 501,597, forward strand.
CAGATTGAAATAAGGTATCTCAGCGAACTCAGTGCAAGCGGGAGAGGACAGAGTGAGATCTGTCTGTGGATAGACCAAAATCTGAAACAAGAACCAGGGGACTCCTCACAACAGCATACCATACACCATGCGTAAATGCGATTCAATATGGAACACAACACAGAATAACACACTCTGATCATGGGATCAATACAACATGACACAATACAGTGCTACACCATACAATATGACACTATTCAAACAACACTACACGATTCAGACTGATGTAACCTGACGCGATGCGAATAGTTTGCCACGGCTAGTTTGGGCTAGCCTGGATTTAGCACCCCCCCCCCCCCCCCCCCAAGGTTCAATCTAGGACTATTTGGAATCTTCCTCCACCCCACCCACCCTTCAAACAAGAGAGGGTTATTCAGTGTTTTCCTCTGCCTTTTCCCAACACGCACACCCGCCTTAAAAACATGTGTTAGCCTGCATATTTACACCCCCTCTCCATTTCCTATATACAGTCAGTTGGGTTTAGACAAAGTATAGTTCTAGACTCCTCTCAATTGATGGACCTCCTACTTCTCCAACCCCACTCCCCCCACACACACACACACACCCTGGTTCACTAACAGATACGTATTAACATTTCTCGCGCTAGCTTACATGCGTGGGTCAATATTCGGGTGTGTGAGTACGCCCGTGCATGCGTGGGAAAGAAAGACGGCTACATGCCAATGTGACCAAGTGCCAATGTGACCAAGCGTAGTTGTGACAAAATGTCGTTGTGACCACGTGTCGTTGTGACCAAGTACCGTTGTTGCTTCATCCCGGTTTGCCTCTTTGAACTATTTTACAGCTGTTTAGAGTCTCTTGAGTACCTGTGTACCTTAGCTTGTACAATGCAGAGGACTAGTTATCAGTGCCACTGACCAGTGGTCATTATGACGTAAATCGGATATTTTATCTATCTATTTAACAGCTAATTAGTGTTTCCCGAGTGCTTGCGTACCTTGTACAATGCAGATTACTTGTGTTCGTGCCACTGACCACTGGTCACTATGACTTGAATAAGATATTTCGACTATTTTACAGTTAATCAGTGTCTCATGAGTGTTTGTATACATTGCGCAATGCAGACAACCAGTGGTCAGTGTCACTGACCATTGGTCACTTTAATGTATATCAGAGAGAGACTTTAACTATTTTTTACAGCTAATTAGTGTCTCTTGAGTGCCTGTGTACCTTGTACATTGTAGATGACTGGGGGGGGGGGGGGGACAGTTCCAACTAAGAGAGGGTGGGGCGTAAGTTCCAGCTAGTCCTGGAATGACCCGGGGGGTAAAAGCAGGCTAGCCCAGACTTACCCCGGGGTAAGTTTCAGAGGGGGGGGGGGGGGGTAAGAATGGGCTGTTACACCGGCAATTAAGAGAAAAGCACACAGTCAGTTTATGTATCACAGTGCGATGCTGTGCTTGACACTGCACTGCAAAGCAATATAACTTAATACTGTGCAAACAGCACTGTTCCATTACGGTCGACACGGTATGAGTCATATAAAACACCACACAATACGATGCGCAAGCCCTTACGTGATTTAACGCAAAATCCCCCAACCTTGATGACATGCGTCCACAACAGTCACAATACAATGTCACTCTAAAGAACAAAATGCAATGCGATACTTTACAAATCAAAGCAAAGCTGGTCTTCACAATCCAATCCCATGCTAGATGATAAGGCACGCGGAATAGTTCAGTATAGTAGACTGTCATAAGACATTCTGGTGCGACACACTCGCCAGCGTTTCAGAATGGACACTTCAAACCGTATCTCCCACTGGCAGGCCAAAAGGCACACGTGCTGTCATTCAAGTCATCATGAATTTGGTTCATTGAAATCAGCTGGTATATTTGGACACTTCTTTCTGCCGATCGCAAGAAATGTTACACACACAATTATCCATCATGATGGGACAGTCACGCGTGCAGGAATCTCCAGGGCAAGCGAGCGATCACCTGTGTCAGCCATGTGGTGAATGCCGCAACCAGCCCGATGGGCAAGAGCAGTATTTTTCAAACATCTGCTTCGGAGAAACCGAAGTTCAGTTTAATTTTGCTGACACTGAACAATCATCGCGATGACTGGATTCTTCATTTCGCCAAGCAACCATTCAGATGTGTGCCGTGCATGTACAGCATTATGCATCCTGCCATGTGATTGGCAAAGACAGAACGCTTTGGCCAATTAGAATGGAGCATGGCTGTCTAGTTTCTTTCACCTGGTGACAAAATGGCTGACAACCATAAATGATGTTTTTGTTTTTTTTGTTTTTGTTTTTTAGTATTGTACTTCATAGAATTTAAAGTTACTGCTGACTGACAGGCAGGTGATTTTGCAGGGAGGGGGATGGGGCAGGTGAAGCTTTTTCATATCTGTCCCCTAAGCAGGTAGAAAAGATGCTGACGTGTTATACATACATACATACATACAAACACACATGCATACACTGATATATGTGTATAGATAATATGTATACATGATTAAGCGTGTTGAAAGCATTGGACATTTTACGAAGTGTTTCATTCCTCTGTGTGTGTGTGTGTGTGTGTGTGTGTGTGTGTGTGTGTGTGTGTGTGTGTGTGTACATACATACATCTCGTAAGTGCTGCCAACCTGCAGGATAAAAATCAATGAAACCAGCATCCATTCCGTTCATAGGAACATGCTGGTATGTGCCAGAAAGAAGGACGGTGGGGATGGGGGTGGTGGTGGTGGCAGAGGTAAAAGGCGAAGACGGAGGGGGTATGGGTGGCGGTGATGTTGGGGGGAGGGAGGCGGAGGAAAGGGAGGGCTGGGGCTGGTGGAAGGGTGATTCGGTAATCCAAGCAGCATGATAAAATCGCTTGAAAAATGTGTGTTCCTAAAGCACGAGTTAGGAAAATTTAAGCGACACAGATAAAAAAATAAAGTCAACCTTTTCACAGACCAGTGTCTCATGCAGCTTCTTTTCTTTTACAATCCACCCCATCTCGGACACAAAGAAGATAGGTGTGGTCTGTTACCACTGGTCTTCAAAACGAATTCTTTTCGGGTTCATCCATTATTGTCCCTTCCTCTTTGAAACTCCAGCACTCCTTTCACCTGAAACTATCGTTTCTCTCACCTGAACCAGTCACTTCTCTCACCTGAAACTGTCACTTCTCTCACCTGAAACTGTCACTTCTCTCACCTGAAATGCCAACCCAGGAACGTCGTGAGACACACAGGCAGTGAGATATCCCCCTGCGCTGTCCCCTCCAAAGCCCACCGCGCTGTCCTCCTTCCCACTGTGGGCAAAATCAGCCATGGTATATATGGTTGATCTCTGTGGCCTAGTTAGAGTGTCACCAGAGACAGGTGTCTGTAAACAGTGCTTGAGGGTATACTTTTTTGGAATTTTGCCAGAAGAAATACGACAGAACACACAAAACAAAGTGCCAGGTGACGCCTATTTCATACACGAAATGCATGTTGAAGTGCTGAACCGCCCTATGAACATGACTAACACGAGCCTAATCTCATTCTCCCTTGACTGTTTTTGGGAGTCACTGGGGCACCACGCTGAAGAACAGTTCGCCAGATTCCACCTGTTTGCTTGGTTGTAAGCTAAGGCCAGGGTACTCCGCAATGTTTTCCCTGTCCACTCTGCACTGTTGCCCAACCCATCTTTTATCCTGTCTTCCCCATCGTCTCCCTCCTTCAACAGTTCCCTGGAGCACTGCTTTGGCCAGGATCCTCTTACGTGGACAAACCGACGTTGTTGTCTTTTCCTGATTGATGTC
>JADBJO010000738.1:515405-530405 GCA_016801955.1 Conus betulinus
AAGATCCAAGTGTCTTCTCCCTCAGTTTTCAACAACTGGACACATACCCTGCCGTAAAATGTTAGTTCTGGAAATGCAAAAACAAACAAGCGCAAAGTGCTGGCAACGTTCAGTTCTTAGTGCAGAAACGATTTCACGCAAGTGACTGGGTTTTTACAGCAAAGTCGGCGTCTGGAAAATCAAATCTCCTTTTGACCAGATTACCCCTCTTACCTACTGTTAAATATCACGCAATCACGTGCGAGTGAGAAGCCAACGCGCAATTCAGCAACTGCCGCTGCACCTTTATCACAGGGGTCGACAGTACACCTCAAGGACGGCTGAGTACCTGAACATGGATTTAGGTCAATAGTGTGAGTTCTTACGCACCTCAATCTCTGACAGTCGTTATCTTAAGGTGCTGGCCAGCTAAGCTCTCTGATTCAGCCTGGCTTTGAAAGTATATTCAGAAATACTCTGTTCAACGTTATCATGTGATTGTTGAAACAAACATGTAAAAAAAAAACAAAGTTATCAGTCTTGAATTGGGGCATGACACAAAACGTCGCCTACAAAGTGAGTGAATCCGTTGTCTGGGGTTCAAACTTCGCTTGTTGTGCATGTGTGCACGCGCACGTGTGTGTGTGTGTGTGTGTGTGTGTGTGTGTGTGTGTGTGTGTGTGTGTGTGTGCGCGCGCGCGTGCGAGAGCGTGTGTGTGTGTGTGTGTGTGTGTGTGTGTGTGTGTGTGTGTGTGTGTGTGTATGTGTGTTCTGTTGTCCTGTTTTGAACGATCTGGGAAGTCAATTAATTGATCAAGAATATGCTAAGCATTCTCCCTTATTTCGACTTTCATTACTCATGGCATCCACGAACGAAGTTACAAAAAAAACGATTTGCTGTTTCCTTGTACACGGCATTTAGTACTAAAAGTATAGTATGCAGTTAAGAATTAATTGTTCTGTACTCTTTGATACTAAGTTAGTCGATTACCTGTTGCGTTTTGATGGATATTTGATTGATTTGTTTCTGTTTCTTTTTCGGAAAGATTTGTTTACATTATCCCCGTCATTATGGGCTAGGGCCTATATGAATAAAACATCCGTATCCGTATCTCTTGATGTGGTCGATGAAAGCAAAGGAGGTTGTCTGTTTCAGATGAGCAATCCCAATCCATCTGGAAAAGAGCCTACAGTCAGTAGATAAGATTCACCTTCCCATTCAAAGAGATCCATTCCTGCTCTTTGTCAAGGGTGGTCAGATGTTTTTTTTGGTTATGGTAGCTCAGGATGAAGAACTCTCGCTCTGTCCTTATGCAAGCAAGTGCTGAATGACAACAAGAGCTACCTCAGCAGAGAGGTCTACCAGCGCATCCGTCAGTTGGCGCGATGTCTGAAGCCCCGCTCTGCACGGCGCTGTCGAGCTGGACACCTCCACCTACCTTTGGCACAAACTGCCTCCAGCCGCCCCTGTCCAACGCAACGCAACTCCACCTACCACTGGCCTGCCTGACCCACCACCTCTCAGCCTGACCATGCTAGCTGTTCTGGGCTGCCTGGCTTCTCAGCAGCCGCTGAATCTGTCACCACATCTCCAGCCTCCTCTCTCTGTGCCACTCTGTCAGAGTGCCCTTGCATCTCCACTCCTGCCTGTTCCTCAAACCCCCCCCCCCCCCCTTCCTCCACCACTTCATCTTGCTTTACCCCCAACGCCTTCCTCACTTGTGCTTCTATCATCTTCATCACTGCAACTGACGTCATCCACCCCTCTGCCATCCTCTTCTCCACCCTCGTCCTCTCCTCAGCAGCTCCCACCCCCCCCCCTCCCCCCCCCCCCCCGCTGACTTTTACTTCATCTCTGCCATCTTCGCCTGTGTCTCCTGTCCCAGCGGTGCTGCCTTCGCAACCGCCTCTGTCTCCTCATCTTCAGCCACTACCGTCCTCGACTTCTTCCCGACCATCACCGCCTTCGCCACCTCACTGAAACATGGTTGAACTCTGTCAGTCACGAACCAGTTGAAAAGTGTCTGACCCCGAGTGGCTACACGCTTGCCTCCTTCCCCTGCCTGTCTCTAGGTGGTGGTATGGCCATTCTAGAAGGACTTCCTCCATCCTCTTCTGTCTTTCTCACAGTCTCTTCCTTTCTCTCATCCTTCTTTCGAATACGTTGAAGTATCCAACCAATCCACCCCACACCCCATCACCTTCTCCTGTGTTTATCGACCTCCGCCTCGCTCCGCCAACAAGCTCACCACATCCATGTTTCTGTCTGACGTTGATCAACTACTCGACCACTACAGCCTCTCACCAGGAAATCCCCTTATCCTTGGTGACATTCATGTCCACTGCGACAACCCGACTCCTATGACACCAAACACAGCCCTCTGTCCAACCACAACATGACACAACACAATTCTGAACAACCCAACAAGGTCACACACTAGACAGGACCATTTCTCGTGATCACGCCAAACCAGCTTCTCCGCAACTGTTAGTTCTTTCAACTAGCATAACGTCTGCCCTGCCATCCGACCACTCCACAATAAAGGAAAGACAAATAATTGAATGATTGAATCTTTATTCATTACTCGAGTGAGTAGTATGGGGGTAGGTGGGTGTTGTTTTGCATTGTCTAATAATTCATGATTTATTCAGCCAACTGCACAGAAATACTCTAATCTCTGTCTGTCTGTCTGTCTGGCTGTCTGTCTGTCTGTCTGTCTGTCGGTCTCGTCTGTCGATTTTTTCTGTCTGTCTATCTGTCTTTCTCTGCCTCTCTCTCTCTCTCTCTCTCTCTCTCTCTCTCATTCTCTCTCTCTTATTTTATGTCTTATTTTGTGTGTACCACTGTGTGCAGTGCCCACCTGTCTCTGTTCACCTGTCTCTACCCCACCACTGTCCAACCTCTCTCTACTCTTCGTCCCCACCCCACCCATCTACCCTCCTGCCCCCAGGCCCCAATGCCCTCTCCTTCATTTTATTAGTGCTAGCAGTGTGGACCCAAGAAACTTACTGAGGAGGCAAAGTGCACGGTCAATCTTTCCCTAAGGTCAGATCCTTTGGTCGGATCTTGGTTGCCACTAGAAACCGTCGTTCCTTCCTCCCACTTCATTCCATCATACACATTCACTTCTGTAGCGTTGTGTCTGAAGTAAGTGTGTGGCGGACCCACTCTCTCCCATCTCTTCACATAACTCATTCACCTGTGTACTCGGTACTGTATACTAAGTAAGTAATACTTTGGATTGTGTTTTCAGTTCATGTTTTGTTTTGTCATGAACAAGATATACAAATGTAAAGTACTGGTATCCACAAAGGTGCATTTCTAGACCTGCGACTTTATGGAAATCTATGTTGTTTGCTGTGTATACTTCATGTACAAGGACTCTCTCTCTCTCTCTCTCTCTCTCTCTCTCTCTCTCTCTCTCTCTCTCTCTCTCTCTCTCTCTCTGTGTGTGTGTGTGTGTGTGTGTGTGTGTGTGTGTGTGTGTGTGTGTGTGTGTGTGTGTGTGTGTGTGTGTGTTCATAATACATACAGTCAGTGTGTGGATTTGCATCACCTGTGTGGTGGTTATGGGGATTGCAAGACAGGCATGGATGAAACAGGATGTGACTGGCATAGTATGATAGCGACATTAACTACCAGTAAACCACCAGTTCTGGTAATTTTGACAAACCTGGAGCATTCCACTACGATTCCTCTACCTGGGAACATGACTCATTGTCCAGAAACCCACTTTCAGTGTCACGGTGGGTGATTACTGTCTACCTGTCTATGTCAGATGTAATGACGTCAATGATTGTCCAATCAGGAGGACGAAGAAATTTGTAGTTCTTACACGTGTCCAGGATTCTACCGGTGCCGTGGTAGTGACCACACAACATGTGTGCACGTTCATCATCTATGTGACAGACTGCCACAATGCCCACAGCATGATGATGAACTGATGTGTGACATGACGTGTCCTGAGTCATGTACTGTTATGGTCTGACCTTCATCTGTAGACACACTTTCCACACCAGCTCTTTCCCACTTCTGCGCTACCTGGACGCCAAGGAGAGCGGGCTACAGCAGGCTGATGTTGCAGACCATGTCATGTTGGTCCATCTGGGTGCTGGGGGCTGCCGTTGGAGCAATGTGTCTGTGTTTGAACTGCCCAATCTTCACAGCTTGGATTTGAGTGGCAATCTGATCATCCATGTCAGTTTCAGATTTTTTGTGAGAACGCCTTATCTTCAAAGACTGAATCTGGCAGGTAATCCTATCCCCTGAAGTATGTTTGATCTGAGAAGAAAGCATCAGTTGCTTTCTTTGAGAGTTTTTAATTTTTCCAGAGTCAAACTCCATTCTCTTAGGCTAGACGACTTGTCGCTGATGCTGCCAAACTTAGAAACTTTGGATTTATCTCAAAATGAAATAAGATTCTTCAGGGCAAACACTGTTTCCCCCAATCTGCGAGTTCTAGACCTGCAGGGGTGTCCTGTTCTTGACTTCACTCCAGACTTCATGAAAGATATGAAAAGTTTGACCCACGTGTTTGCAGACAACACCAAACTGTGTTGTTCAGCTGTGTTACCAGACACGTTCACGGTGAATGTTCATCCCCCTCTGACGAACTTTCCTCTTGCGACAATTTGTTAAAATCAAACATTTACCGTCTGGCCCTTGGAGCATCTGCTGTGCTTGCTGTTTGTGGAAATTTATTTAGTTTGATTTACCGTTTGTATTTTGTCAAAGGGGATCAAAGTGGGCTTTGCTGTCTTTATACTTCACCTTTGGTTTCTGACTTTCTGATGGGAGTGTACTTATCCTGCATAGGAGTTGCTGATCAGGTTTTTTCTGGGGTGTACGTCTGGAGAGAAACTGAGTGGAAGAAGAGTGAAGTCTGCAGTGTTGTCGGATTTTCAGCAGGAGTTTTCAGTGTTGTCGGATTTTCTCTCTTCTGAGGGGTCAGCTTTGCTCATCTGTCTGATTACGTTAGATCGATTTCTCGTGATGCGCTTTCCATTCAGTCAGATTCGATTCGGAGCCAAATCAGCCCAAAAAGTCAAAAGAAGTCATCATCGCGAGACGTCTTTTGTTGATTGCAATGTCAGACTTTCTGTGCTGGTTTCCTATTGGTGTGTGTGGTATGTTGTCAGTCAGTGGTGTCGTCATTTCAGGAGAGTCAATGTTGCCATGGCCATTTTTGTGTTGCCACTCAATTCAGCACTCAATCCATTCTTTATGCTCTGAATATTCTCTACGAAAAACGACAAAAAGCAAAAGAATTCCGTTTTCAGAAGTTTCTCCATACTTATCAAAAGAAAGATCTGCTGAAAGAGGGACCATTGTGAAACTATTGGCCTGAAGTCCTTTGTGGCTTGTGGCAGTGGTGCCTCTGATGGGGCTCCAGTTCCTCTTGGCTGATCGTTGACACACAGACCTCTACAATGTCGACTGGAAGCTAGTAGTTGTTTGTAAGCATGTTGACCAGAATTTTCTTAGATGAAATACTTTACATTACATTGTACATGTTGCCTGGACAAACCAGTGTATTTCCTGTCACTGTCTCTGTTCCCGTTCAGTGAAGAATGGCTTGTTCTTGGTCCAATCAAAGATATACTGTTCTAAAGCAAGTTATTCCCAGATATTTTCTTCGCACTGGTTTAAATACCGTTTTTATTTGTCTGTTTTTTGTTGTTCTTATTGTTTGTTTTTGTTTTGTTTATTTGATGGTGGTCCTGACTTTATTTGGCAGTTCTAGACATTTCAAAATGAAATACAAAAACAAGCATTATATTCTGTCTTATTTCCCCTGTCCCAGTAGTGACACTGCCGCCGTGTTGTTCATTCCGGCTCCTCGTCCTGCTAAAGCCATGTCATCAGCATTCCACAGAGAGCAGTCGTTGTCAATCGTCATGAATGAATCCACCAGAGGGACACACTGTACCGCTGGCGAGTCACATTGATGGTGTTCAGTGTGGAGCCTGTTCTGATCCAACATATCCAGAAAATGAACGACTAAGCCCCTTACATGCAACAATGATTGCAGAGGGCGTCACCATACCCTTTCAGTGATAGTCCCCATAACCTTGCTGATGTCGGTGACTCACATCAAAATTCCAGAGCATAGACGTGGTGGAAGAAAACTGAAACTGAAGTCACAGTAACACCAAGGCATGGAGAGCCATGGAATTTGAGACATTTTTTTTTCATGGTGATTGAGGAGACCGTGGATCACACAGATGATGCTATGGGTTTCCAGTCTGGTCTGTCACTTCATGACGGGCTGTTTGTTGCGTTTACTGTCATAGTATCCGTCGACGTCAACCAGACCTGTGAGATACAGATACCTGCAGTGTTGGTTAGGAAACGTGAGCAGCACCTTCAGAAACGCACCCATTGGGTGGAGGTAACTTGGCTGTGGTCCGATTCTTCCCAGTTTAGCTCAGTGCAGACTCAACTCTGGATAGAAGCGAGATCAGGGCGGAAAACTCTCAGAGATATATACGTCTGATGAGAGTCAAACCCCTGAAGCCTCAACCCCACACACATGCCCGCCCCAACCCTATCCTCCCATCCTTCTCCCACTCACGGCCACTCACTCTACAGTGATGTCGTCTCTTTATCCCAAGCACGCTTTACCTTGGCCCCCCTATCCCCATTCCCCCATTCCCTAACCTCTTTTCTCTTCCTTCCCCGAACCCCCCCTCTCCCCCCCCCCCTCCTTTCCCTCTCCACCCACCCCACCTAAACTCCATCTGCCCGTCGCGGCCATCGAGGGAATAGGATTGCACTGTCGATGATTACCATCTGCAAGTCTCTTCCCATCTCAAAGGGACATATAATCAATACAAACTGAACAAAGATAGGCAGCAACAAAAACAGTTAGTAAGAAAAAGCACTGACAGACCACCAACACATTGCTCACAGGGTCTTTTTTCGGAAAAAGGGGAATGTTTTAGGAGAAAATGGTAGAATGTTCCGTATCCAAGCACAATGAAAGCGACCAAAAAATCTTTGATCAGCAGATTTCCAAGGTAAGAAAGTTTGATGAGCTTCTTATTGTAAGTGTGAAGTGTGCGAGAAGGTACATAAGATACGAGTCTTTCGGAAATATAAAAAGAAAGAGCATCATTGAAATCCTTCAAAATTAATGTAGATCGTTTACATTTAATAACAAAAAACTGGTTATATCTGCTTGTAAAAACAATTTAACAAACTGACCCCATTTTTTCAGGAAATGAAAACATGTTACGTAGTTGTGCATCACAGGGAAACAAGAGTTCTAAAATAATTTCTCGATAATTTCCAAATGAGGGTAAATACACCTGGATTAGTTCACTCTTATTTTTTTATTCATTATACATCATCCTCTGTAATTATTTCTATTTCTTCACATTTCAGCAAGAGTGATTACTCCATCAAGTTCAACATTTCATTGCATATGTGTTCAAAGAATTTGCCACTGAAGATTAAACTGACTGAAGTCAACTATGAAATTGTGTTTATGAAGATGAACACATGTGCTTGTTTGAAGTAGCCTCTAAAGCCTAAGGCATATGTGTGTGTGTGCGTGCGTGCGTGCGTGCGTGCGTGCGTGCGTGCGTGTGTGTGTGTGTGTGTGTGTGTGTGTGTGTGTGTGTGTGTGTGTGTGTGTGTGTGCGCGCGTCGCGCGCGCACGTGTGTGTGTGTGTAGGTTTTTGTCACTTTATTTATTTTTCATTTAATCAGTCACTAATCGCCTTTGTAACAGCACAGATATTCTGCAAGAAAAACTCCAGGAATGTCAGTCGAACATCAACCTCACAGGAGAAGACACTGGCAAGAAGTGGAAAGCCTTCAAAGAATATATGTACAACGCTGCAGCTGACACCCTGGGCTTTGTTGAACACAAACATAGAGTCGGGTTTGATGAAAACGATCCATAAATGAACAAGCCCAAAAACATGCTCCAGAAGTCCCACAGAGATCACCTCAGTGACAAGACCTGCGAAGAAAAACAACAGAACTACCAGCAAGCCAGGCAGCTCACCTAACAGAAACTTCGGCGGATGAAGAACGATTGGTGGAAAAAGAAAGCAGAAAGTCTGCAAGCTACGGCTCACATCAACACAACGAGACATTTCACGAGGGCCTTCGCACCATCCATGGACCAAAGACTACTGGTCAACACCCATTCATGCTTCTGACCAGACCACACTACTGACAGACAAGACTGGCATTCTTGCTCGCTGGGCAGAGCACTTCAATGCTCTCTTGAACAGTCTCATCAATATCTGAAAAAGTAAAGCGCTCTCCCCATTGCCAGTGAAAGAATCTCTGACAGACCCACCCTCCAGTGCAGAGACTGCGAAGGCTCTGAAGCAGACTACGTCCGGTAAAGCACCAGAACCAGATGGAATTCCAGCAGAGATCTACAAGAATGGGGGTGAGGCACTCCTGGAAAAAGCTGACCAACCTCTTCCATATAAGAAAAGGGAGAAGTGTCCCAATACTTCAAAGACACCTGTATTGTACACATGTACAGAGGAAGGGTGATAAAGCGTCCTGTGACAATCATCGTCAGAGTTCCCTCTTGTGTATCGCAGCGAAGATTCTCGCCATGGTCATCTTGAACAGCCTCATCACACACAGAGCAGAGACTCCATCATCCTGAATCTTAGTGCGGGTTTCGCGAAGGTAGGGGCACAGCTGACGTGGTATATTTGATGTTCTGAAGGGGGCTTCTCTTCTGAGAACTCTCTGCTGCCACGCTCTCCACGACTTTCTTTCTACCGATGCATGGGAAAAACCATTGACTTCCGGGAATAGGCCGGAGGACGTCCGGGAAAGGCCGGAGGACACTGGGAAAGACCAGAACCAAGGCTCTGTGGCCTGGCTCCCCACTTTGCCTTCAACATGTGGCTACTAAAAACAAAAGGAAAAGATGCTCCCAGGATTCACCGAAAGGGGGAGAGAATGATGAATCCATCGGTGCTCAACCAATCACGACTGCAAATCCCAAACGGACTATGAACATGGACAAAATGGAATATCCATGTGTCTGTGGAAAGCGTTTCGCTACCACCCGTGGCATAAGATCCACAGAACAAAGATGGGATGTGTGAAGAATCATCTGAATGAGCAGCAGCGCACTGCATCAGCAGATAAGACGTCGGAAGACCAAGGCCAGGATTTAAACCACAGTGCCAAGGACATCCACGCTGTTGGTTCGGATGAGGAATTTGCACAGGCCCTCGATGCCAGGCGCCTGAAACTCAACCTGCCACGAGCAAACGAGACTGACGATTGGGAGAAACTGGATGCAAAAATCGTCCAAAGACTCGATGCACTGATAGGAAAAAGCACCTGGAACACAAACTAGCCACATATGGGGACATTGTGTATGCCACATGTAGAGACGCCTATGGAGCAAAACTACCTAAAGAGAAAAAACACTCCAAAGAAATCCAGACGCCAAGAAGAGATGGACAAGATCAGGGTCCAAAAGAAAAACCTCAAGAAGCAAATGAAGACCGCACTGCCAGCTGAAAAACAAGGCTTGGAAAAACTCTGGGAAGACCTGAAGCAAAAAAACACGGCGCCCTCAGCAAAGCAGAATCTGCGAGGAAGAGGAAGAGCAAAATGAAGAAGAAGACACAAGAGCGCTTCTTCAGAGACCCCTTCCAGTTTGCCAGAACTCTGTTTGAGCAGCCAAAATCTGGGACCCCAAAGTGTGGACAAAGGAGTTCTTGAGCAGCAGCATGAGGAGGAAAACATACTCTGACTCACAGAGCAAAGCACCACTCGACATTCAAGGTCTGGTGTGGCCAACCAACCCTGAGGAACAGTTCAATGACAAGCCCTCCAACGTTGGCGGAAATCAAGAAGGTGGTCGACAAAGCCAGAGCCACATCATCACCAGGGGGCCAAACGGAATACCTTACCAGCTGTACAAGAAATGTCCCAAGGTGCTGGAGTGGCTCCACAGGCTGCTGCGATCAGCTTGGAGAAACCAGAAGATCAGCGGCCAGTGGATGACGGCAGATGGTGTGTACATCCCCAAAGAGCAAAACTCAAGTGACATCAGCCAGTTCAGGCCAATATCACTACTGAACGTCGAAGGGAAAATCTTCTTCTCTGTCATGGCAGCAAGGCTGACCAAGTACCTCATGGAAAACAAGTACTTGGATGTGTCAGTCCAGAAAGGTGGCATCCCAGGCGTGGCTGGCTGTGTAGAACACGCCACAATGATCTGGGACGCAATCCAAAGAGCGAAAACAGAAAAGAGAGACCTGGACGTAGTGTGGCTTGATCTGGCAAACGCATATGGATCTGTACCCCATGAGATGATACAGTTGGCTCTTGAGATGTACCATGTGCCAAAGAACATCTGCGACATGCTCAAGAAGTACTTCAATGGCTTCTCAATGCGGTTCTCTACCAAGGAGTACACACAACAGATTGGATCAACTTGGAAGTGGGCATTGCAATGGGCTGTGCAATTTCCCCAATACTGTTCGTGTTGGCAATGGAAGTCATCTTGAAAGCAGCAACAAGCAACGCAAGACAAACAGACTTTCGCGATGATGGAAACAATGCCCCCTCTCAAGGCCTTCATGGATGACACTACAGTGATTTCATCAGAGAGAAGACGAGACACGTCATGTGCTGGAGAGGCTGGATGACATAGTTGCCTCATCCAGAATGAAGTTCAAGCCAAAGAAATCACGGAGTCTCTCACTGAGGAAAGGAAATGTGGCCGAATCTGTGGTCTTCAGTGTTGCCAACCAGGCCATTCCAACAGTTACAGAAGAGCCAGTCAAGTGCCTTGGAAGATGGTATGATGATACACTGAAAGACACACAAAGAGCAAAAGAAAACCAACAGATGTCGGACGAAGGCTTGGAGACCATTGACCAGTGTGGGCTCCCTGGCAAATACAAGGTCTGGTGTCTGCAGTTCATGCTGATACCAAAGCTCCTATGGCCTCTGATGATATACGACATCTGCACCAGCATAGTGGAGGCAATGGAATCCAAAATCAACAAGTTCACAAGGAAATGGCTTGGTGTCCCACCCTGTCTGACTGACATAGCGCTGTACTGTCGCCAAGCAAAGCTGAAACTACCACTGAAATGCATCCTGGAGGAATACAAAGCAGGGAAGATCAGACTTCAAAGCATGCTGGAGGAATCAGGAGACAAGGTGGTAGAAGCAATCAAGCCCCAGCTGAAGACAGGCAGAAAATGGAAAGTTCAAGAGGCGATGGATTCTGCAAAAGAAAGTCTCAAGATCAGAGAAATAACAGGACACACACAGACCAACAGACAAGGACTGGGGGTGACCAAAACTGAATGGTGGCCAAAGGCCAAAGGAAAAGCCAAATGAGACATGATGTTTCAGGAGATGAGAAAAGAAGAAACCAAAAAAGACTCCAAAAAGCAGTCCAGCAGAGCCAGCAAGGGCAATGGACAACGTGGGAGAATGCACTCCAAAGAAGTCTCACTTGGAATGACATTTGGCACATGGCCCCTCTCAGGATCAGCTTCATTCTCAGGTCTGCATATGACCTTCTGCCCTCAAATGCAAACCTGGTGAAGTGGGGGAAAACAGCCGATCCTTCATGCCCCCTCTGCCATGAAAAACAAACAGTGGAGCATGTCCTAAGCTCATGTAAAGTAGCCCTGGCTCAAGGAAGGTACACATGGAGGCACAACCAAGTGCTCAAAGAGATTGTACAAGTAGTCTGGGCTAGTACCAACACCAAAAAAGGGAAAATCAGGATTCCAAAAGCACCCGCAACATTCTTCACGGCAGGAGGCAGCGAATCATGGCCAAGAACAGTGCCACTCGGAACAGGCAGGCAGAGTCTGCTGGACGGGGCAGATGACTGGGAGTGCACTGCAGACCTCCCCAGAATGGAAGAGCCACCCAGAGATCATCATCAAGAGTGGTATGAGACCAGACATAGTAGTCCACTCTCAGTCAACCAAGCAGCTGATCATGATCGAGCTCACGGTGCCATATGAGAACAGAATGGAGGCAGCTCATATCTACAAGACTGAAAAGTATGCTGATCTGGCAAACAGCCTGAGGAGAGAAGGCTATCAGGTCAAAGTCCTCACTGCAGAATTGGAGCTAGGGGGTTTGTAGGAACGTCTGCATACAGCCTCATGAAACAGCTCTCAGTTGCAGGGAGGAAAAAACCCAGAGCCCTGAAAGCAATGGCAGAAGCAGCAGAGAGGTGTTCAATTGGATCTGGTCAAGGAGGAACAAAAGTGAACTTCATAAGGCTTAACTTCCTACAAATATCAGGTGTCCCAGTGGCTCAGTGGTTAGTGCGCGAGTCATTAAGTGGAAAATAAGCATGTCCAGAGGATCATGGGTTCGAATCCCAGCCATGGCTCGTCCCAAGATGGGGAAAAAAAAAAGGGCAGCAGAGGGACATCTGGAGTCATGAACCGGGTGTGGCCCAACCCCCCTAGAGTGTCAGGAGATAAGGGCCAAAACACTTGCTTGAAGGGGGCTTCCCCTCTGAGGACTCTCTGCTGCCACGCTCTCCACGAGTTTCTTTCTACTGTTCGCCAGCTACAGGAGAAATGTCATGAGCAAAATCAGGAAGTCTGCATGGTGTTTGTTGATCTCATCAAACCTTCGACACCGTTAACGTTTTCGCAACACACGCCGCGAGAATGATCGCGGCGCCCGACTTACCACTCGGCGACATGGGGCGAAAATACTCGCAGCAAGCGATCTGTCACTCAGGACACGTCGCCAGAGTGATAGCGACGGTCTCCTATAAATAATTATGACCGAATTTCCCAAATAATGTTCAACCAGTTGTGTCAGCGTATAAATACAGTCCTTCCTACGTCACATCATACCAGTACCAGACTACTAACAGTCGATTTCATTGGTTAATTTGAGGATAATGTAACCAGCCTGTTGGCGTTTTCAAGCACTGAATCAGTGCATCTTGTTCGAGGTTTGTCATTTCCAACTCAATCAAACAACAACAAAATAATTATTTTGACTTTTAAAACATTTATCATCAAGAAGATGAAAGATAGCTCTATTTCACTGTTCAAAAATATAGTCTCTGTCGTTTTCAGGCTTTTTCATGAAATCTGATTTAAAGTGATAAAAATCAGGTGTCCCTGAGGGAATTTCAGTGCTGTGACTGCAGTGGTAATTGGGCACAGGACGAGGGTCTGTGTTGATAATGTTAATCGGACTGGCTTGTGTAAGATCCTTCACAAGTTTGGGTGCCTGGAAAAGCTCATCTCGCTGATAGTTTCATTCCATTATGGCATGCAGTCGAGGTTGCAAGAAAACGGAGATACCTCTGACCCATTCCCAGTGAAAAATGGAGTGAATCAGGGATGCGTTTTACCTCCCATCCTCTTTTTCATTCTGTTTGCAGCAAAGCTGATTGATGCATACAGGGACTGTGGCAGGGGGGGTATACATACAGTTACGTTCAGATGGCAAACTCTTTAATTTTCGACGAGTTCAGGCCAACACTAAAGTATCTGATGCCCTTTTGAGAGAGTTCCTTTTTGCGGATGACTGTGCACTGGCCGCACACTCCCATGAAGAATCCAATGTATCACAAATCGCTTTGCAAGGGCCTGTCAACGCTTTGGACTTACAATCAGTCTTGTAAGCCCGAGGCCATGTTTCAACCTTCACTGTTCGCTGCTGGCAGTGCTCCACCACCACCTGTCGTCATCAACAACACAGAGATCAAAACTGTGGACACGTTCTGCTATTCGGGCAGCACTGTAAGCAGCAATGCATCTCTGGATGCAGAAGTGATGTTGCACATCTCAAAGGTCAGCTCTGACTTTGGCAGACTATCAAAGAGTCTGTGGCAAGACCATGGGCCATATTGATAAATGGCCGCCATGGAGCTGTGGTTCTTAGTGCTCTAGGGTGCCGTCCATGGAGCTGTGGTTCGTAGTGCTCTCCTCTACTGTTGTGAGACTTGGACCACGCATCACCGACACATCCAACAACTCTAACAGATCCCTCAATGGTGCTTGCACAAGATCTGCAGTATCAAATGGCACGACAGGGTGTCCAACCTACAGGCCCTAAAAAAGTGTGGCTTACCCAGCGCTGAGCCAGCACTGATGGACAGGACATGTTGTCTGTATGGAGGACAGCAGCATTCAAAGATGCTACTTTATGGACAACTGAAGGAAGGACAATTTGACAAAGGAAGGCCTCTCAAGAAGTACAAAGGCACATTGAAGGCCAGCCTCAGAAGCTAAGACACGACACTGCTTCCTGGGAAGATGTGCCCTTGACAGAACACAGTGGAAGCAACAGTGTACCCAAGGCACAAAGAATTTTGAGCGCAACAGAGCAGCTGCCATCCAGGAAAAGAGGAATTGGAGAAAACGGGGCCCATCCTTGCAGGACTCCATTCCATGCAGTGTCTGTGGACAACTTTGTGCCTCAAGAATTGGTCATCATTCCCACATGAGGATCCACATCAGCGGATGACCTGTCTGCCTATTCATCCATCGGACACGACTGGAGAATACACCATTAATCAAATCAGTCTGTAAACAGTCACTGGACACTAAAAAAATATGAAGTTATAATTAGTTGTAGCAGCAGTAGTGGTATGGTGATAGTAATATATCATCAGCAGCAGCAGCAGCAGCAGCAGCATCATTAGTGGCAGTAGCATCGAAATTGTAACAAAATCAACACACCAGCAGCGGCAACAATAACAACAACAACAACAACAATCGTAAGAATAATAACATAATATGATAGTGATAATGACTATTACGACAATGCGTGGTATTTAAAAAGGTAAACACAAGCTTCAAAAGACAGTGACCTCTATTAGTCAATAGACAGGTCGAGTAGAAGAAAGGGCACTGTTGAAACAGCACTGTGCACATTTTCTGCCATCGGCCAGTCTTTCAGTTTGAATTTGTCAAGAGTCAAATTCGTAAGTGTACCGCGGGATCTAAAGTCATTCTGGTTTCCAGTGAGTGAGAGTAACACGCCTTGACGCAGGACATACATTCCCAAAG
>JADBJO010000738.1:535405-552905 GCA_016801955.1 Conus betulinus
GATTTGTCTTTATGGACATTTTCATGAGTGACATTTTAAAAAATTATCTTGTCCTCGGGGAGGGGAGCTACAATCAAAAAAAAAATGACATACCCTGAATAGTTTTGAGTACGTGTGAGCGTCTATGGTCATCCATGTCCAGCAGAGCGTCTTGGAATGTGGTATCATAATCTCTATAGATGATATTTCCAAACCCATGAAAATTTGTATGTGGTGCAAATTGTTCCATCTGAATTGCAATAAATTGTAAAATGAAAACTAAAATCTGATTTTATGTATATAGTTTGGTATGTACAAGTTTATCCCATATATACCAGCCGCCGTGCCCGAAGTGGTTAGCGTCGCGGACTCCCGGCTGGGAGGTCGTGGGTTCGAATCCCATCAGAGTCATGTGGATTTTTTCTGCCCCGACCGGCTCCTGCCCAGAGTTGAGTTTGCTGCGGACCCAGTTGGGAAGACTGGGACCACACTGTCGAGTTTTTCATCCACTTAATGGATGCGTTTCTGAGAGTGTTGCTCAAATTCCATGACAACACTGCAGGTGCTGTATCTCTCGGGCCTGGTTTGACGCCGGGATATATTATGAAAGGAAGCTTAGAGTACAGCCCTGTCATGTAGTCTCAGACCGAAATGGAAATCCGTAGCATCATCTAAATCATCCTCATTCTCATTGATCAGCATTTTTAAAAAAAAGTCACAAATTCTGTGGCCCTTCATGCCCTGCTCTCATGGTGACCTCAATTTCGATGTCCTTTCCACGTCTGTGGTCTTTTTTTGCTTCCGTCGGGGTCACCGGTATCGGCGAGTCCATGTGGGCTGTCGTTGGAGAGACGTGGTGGCGCCCTCCGGCGGGAGAGCTCACTCACGCCGGCTCCGCGACTAAGCAATTATTGTCGTCAGTAGGGGGCTTAGTAGGTGGTGGTGTCCTGCGTATGTTAGATCAGAACAGGCGCCACTGAACATCACGAAGTGACTCGGCAGCAGTGCAGTGTCTCCTCCGGTGGGTTGCCTCCAGACGACTTGACATTGACTGCTCCCTGAGGATTGCCGGTGCCGGGGCCGGGGCTGTGGCGGGGCCGACCGGGCTGTGGCTGTGAACGGGGTGTCGGAATGAGCGGCGTGGGTGCACTGCCTCTGAGGTGGCGCAGAGGTTGAGACAGCAGAAAAAAAGTTACATCCAATAAAAAATAATTCTAAAGCAGTATACTGGTGTTGTTGCTACAGATGTACACATTACTGTCGATCTTTGATTCACGTGTAAAAAAGACAAAGTGATTTAATGCTCTCTCTCTCTCTCTCTCTCTCTCTCTCTCTCTCTCTCTCTCTCTCTCTCTCTCTCTCTCTCTCTCTCTCTCTCTCTCTCTCTCTCTGTATGTATGTATTGGTATGCTTTTGTTCATGCCTTTTATGTATGGATTTGCGTTTTCATGGTAAATTTGAACAGAGGGCAATTTTCGCCAGTTGCAAATGCTAGCCTATAAAAACAATGAGTGAAATTTCTAGCCATCCACAGCATAACGAATTCGCTGTATTTTGAATGCCCTGAGTGTGTTACGAAAGTTCCCAGAAACATATTTTTCTATCTAAGAATTCATTTTTTCCTATTACCTTTGACCAGTTACTACTTAAGCCTTTAAATGACAACGGGAAGAGATAACAAATGACGTAATGTGCAAAAACTATGAGATATGGTATATTGTATTCAATGACGAGCAGATCATTGATGTGATTTCTACGAAGCAGAACACGAAACTTAAATAATAAATAGATATAAAGCTTATACGTGGCAGGTACTCAGATCTTTTGTCTAATTCAGCTTAGTTTGACTGTATAAGTTTATGACTTATGTTGAATTGTAGAAATGAAACCACATCAAAGCACTATGCAACGGTCTCAGTTTTCCTACAATAAAGAGTTTTTTACCAGCACCCTAAAAACAACAACAACAACAACAAAAAACATACCGGAGCGACTTAAATCTTTCAAAGTTAAAAAAAACTGGTATGTTGTGGGTGCCAAGTATGGGGAAATACAAAATGCTTAAAACAAGATAAGATAAGATGACGATCTTTTATCTGTAAAAAAAAAAAGCACACCACACTCAACATCAACGTTTTGATGATATGCAGTAGCAATATATCAAAACTGTACGAGATGATCAGCCAAGGATAGAAAATTCATAGCAGAGAGACTCCTGAAACTAGGCCACAGACAGATCATCCTTTTCATCCAATAACTGACAGTGGTTGTGAAAATTTTAACTACATTACACGTATATTAGGACATAATTTAGAGAACAGCCTCTCCTCAGAGTACTCTAACTGGTGCTTGAGAGCTTTTAGATACTGATGAACACAGGGTCTCAACCTATGTACAGGTGATACTGCCGATGACTATGATGCTATTGGTCAGGAACTGAGGCGGGCAACAGAAAGAAAACATCTCAGCGTTTGTAATAATGAGTATTCGTAACATGTTAAACCTCAAGATAACTCCAAAATACCGTAGCCGAAGCAGTAAGCAACATCTATCACCATCATCATAATCGTTATCTTCATTATCGTCATCATTATCATCGTCATCATCATTATCAGTAGCAGCAGTAGCATCAGCATCAGTAGTTGTAGTAGTAGCAGTAGTAATAGGAGGAGGAAGAGTAGGAGAAGAAGAAGTAAGAGGAGAGGAGGAGGAGGAGGAGGAGGCAGAGGAGAAGGAGGAGGACGAGGAGGAGGAGCACAAGTGACAAGAGCAGCATCAACAAAAGCACTAGCAGCAACGACAGTGGTAGCAACAGCTAAAAACAGCGAGGGCAGTGCTATTCTTTCTGTCTGTCTGTGTTTGTTCTTTTAAGAGTATTAGAAATAGTTGTTAGTTTGATAGAGTGCTCTTATGGTGAAAATTCAATAGTAATATATGGGGAACGATTGTTTCATGGAGGTTCTGAGGTGGTACGTAAGATGGTTTCTCATGATTGTTTGGAGAGTTCTAATGGTGGAGTCGAGGCTCTGTCGTGGTATCGGTAGAGTGTTCTTATGGTGGAACTCTATAGTAGTATGTGGGAACGATTGTTTTCGTGGAGATTCTGAGGTGGTATGAAGGAAGGATTCTCATTGTGAATGGTCTGTTGATGGCTCATGGAGGAGGGCTCTCAAGATGAAAGTTCTGTGATGGCATGCGTTGAAGCTTCTCATGGTTGTGGTTATGTGGCGGTATGTGGTGGAAGGGTGTCTCAGAATATGGTGGTATGTGGACAGGGATTCTGATGCTGGAGGTTCTGTAGTGGTTAATGTGATTCTATCGTTTAGGGTTCTGAGGTGGTAGGTTCAAAGGGTTCTTATGGTACAGGTTCTGTGGTATTACATGGAGACGGTTCTCATTCAGGAAGATCTGTTGGGGTATGTCAGAAGGGTCTAAGGCTGTGGTGGTTTTATTTTCATTTACAGTTTAGCACTATTCTCATACCACAAGAAGAAGCAAAACCATAATCCTATGGCTTGCTGTCTAAGGGAAACCAGACCTTGACAAGAAAATGCCCTAAAGACGTAAGTGGTAAAACTCTACATCATTTATTATATGGGACAAAAAACTTTTGGCATGGTAGAAAAGTGAGCATGAAATTCTGATCTCATTGTCCATGATTATTTTACATTAGCCATCTTTGGCATCTGCAATATACATGAAAACAGTGGATGTAAGCTCCCATTACAGATGATCCAGCATTTGTCACGGACACATTTACGTAATAGCTATAAAAAAAAAAAATATTGTACTGAAAATCATACCAGAGAGAGAGAGAACACAACAACAAAAAAAGAGAGAGAGAGAGAGTGAGTGAGTGAGTGAGGACACACACACACACACACACACACACACACACACGCGCGCGCGCGCGCGCGCGCGCGAGACACACACACACACACACACACACACACACAACACACACACACACACACAGACAGAGAGACAGAGAGAAGACAGACAGACAGACAGCAGAGACAGAGAGACAGACACAGAGGCAGAGACAGAGACAGATTAAAAGTGAGACAGAGATAGAAAAAGAGACAGAGACAGATGGACAGACTGACAGAAACACGCGGCACACACACACACACACACACACACACACACACACACACACACACACACACACACACACACACACACGGCAGATCTCTACCCAAAGGGCTATGTAAAGATACAGTGTTAGCGCAGTTTGCTGATGATATATGCCTATGGATGAAGGTAACTATGAAAAGAGTAAAACTCCTTTTAGATGGCTAAACTATATACGAATTAAATACCAACATGAACTGAATAAAATTGTTAGCTTTTTAATTGAAAACGGGCTGGTATGTTCAGTAGTAAAAAAAACAAATATTATGCTATTCAATGCTGGATATGATCCGGAGAAACTCCCTTCATTTACTTTAGATGGCATTGCTTTAGAGTATGTAAAAACTGTTACATTCCTAGGGTGTATACTTAACCTCCAAACTTCTTGGAATGTACATATTGAATACATCTTAAATAAAGCAAGGAAAAGTTTAAACTTTTTGAAAATTTTAAACAAACAACCGTGGGGGCAAGACACGTATACTTTAACTGTATTATCTACTGCTCTTGTGCACTCACGATTAACCTATGCTCAAGAAGTATTTTTTCAGCGCTCCACAATATCTATTCAATAAACTACAGACTATTGACTGCAAGGCTTACAAACTTGCTCTTGGAGTTCCCACACATACATCTAACATAGGAACATGCAGTGAAATCGGAATATTGCCTCTGAAAGCGTTACGAAAAACATGTGCTTCAAAATTCATATTAAAGAGTCTTTCACCAGATGACTTCTGTGCAAAAGAAGTATCCTTAAATTCAGAAATAGAGTTCGTGAAAAGGGCCAGAAGAATGCAATCTACAAAATCAATCCAGTCATTTGCCTCTAACCTCCCTAAAAATTCTATATATAAACGAAAACAAAAATTGCTAATAAGCTGTCCTTTTTACCTTTTCCAAGATGGGAGCAAGCCAAAGCTACCTTTGATACAAATTATGCAAATGTGTCCAAAAAAGATCCACCTTATATATTGAGAAATGTCATCGATATTCATTTAGAAAATACATAAAAAAAACTATTTGAAAATCTATACGGATGGCCTCAGTGCTAGATAATCTGGATACAGGAGCAGCATTTACAATACCTGATTTAAAAGTGGAAAAGTTGTACCATCTTGGTAGACATTTTTCAATTTTCAGTGCTGAGCTTGTTGCCATTTTGATGTCATTACACCACGTCTTGAGTTTTCCTATTAACTCTTGTCAAATTCTAGTATGCACCGATTCTAAATCGGCCCTTAGCGCTATTCAGTCTTTCCAATCCAAAAGTAGTGTTGAGATAATAACAGAAACAGCCATGTCATACATCTTCTGTCAGCTAAATGCATTAGTCACATTTTGCTGGGTACCTTCTCATTGTGGAATTTCGGCAAATGAGAGGGTCGATCAGGCTGCAAGAAAGGCAGCCCGAAATGTCGAAGGATCAATACCACTTGACATTCCCTTAGATTTAAGTGAATGTTATTCTTTAATAAACGAAACGTCCAGTAAAAAAAATTCAGATTAGAGAACTCAGAAATTAACTATTACCGCAACTGTATTAAAACCCAATTCTGGAAAAAAATATATTGGCCTCATCAAGACCCAACCTTGTCTCCATACCTAGAGAAATACAAAGCTTAATGCACAGAATGCGCTTGAATTCACTTCGAACAAAATTCAGCAAAAATGTTAAATGCATGAAGAGTTGGAGCTGAACATCTATTAATTTACTGCCCAAGAGCTAAGGAAATTATTAGCAAAACTGGTGACGATACTCCATACTCCGATTCCCTGTCTCTATCTAGATTATCGAATGACTCGTTTTATCTTTACACAATTTGCAAAAGTTGTCACGTAGTTCAGTGGTATTTATCTTAAATTTGTTTAACTTTTTTTTTTGAGTGGTTAACTGTACGTCCTTCTACACATTAATTCACCTGCATCGTACTACCTATCCAAATATATGATTGACAGTGCTCAAGAACTGACAAAGTGGTCCATTGGACGCTCTCCCTATAGCTTTACATATTGTGTAATTGGATTTTTTTTTTTTCACTTTAAATAATGTTTTCCT
Source organism: Conus betulinus (assembly GCA_016801955.1). Lineage (NCBI taxonomy): Eukaryota > Metazoa > Mollusca > Gastropoda > Neogastropoda > Conidae > Conus > Conus betulinus. Next base: position 541,578 of record JADBJO010000738.1, read on the forward strand.
GAGGTGGGGGGGGGGGGTTGTTGCTTTATTTGTTATTGTCATTGAATCATACAGGCATGCACATGTTCACACACACACACACACACACACACACACACACACACACACACACACACACACACACACACACATATATATATATATATATATATATATATATATATATATATATATATGCACGCATGCATGCGCGCACACTCACACACACTCACATCGTCTGATATCACTTTTAGTGGGAAGACGTTAAACTGAAGAACAACAACAACAACAACACACACACACACACACACACACACACACACACACACACACACACACACACGCTCGCGCGCGTGATCGAAATGATACATCTAGGGGGAACAAAGTTGTTAGAGCAGACAGTAAAAATTCTTTGTTGAAAATTGATCCGGCAACAGCTGAAAAGCCAGATGGACCGAGGCGAAGCTGCAGCAGAATCCGTAACACTCTGATCTGGTCCCCATGAGCAGTGACGCTTGATTTACAATTAGCACAATTAGCACGTTTGTGCCGCCTTCTCTCTTCCTCGTCCTCACAATTCCGTGAGCTTCCAGAAACATGGAAATGTAATAAAACGAGGCACAAAGGAAAGGAAGTCTCACGTTCATCCTAAACCAATGCAGTGGTTCACAGACCACTACACCTGCTCCAGCTGTTTGGGGAGTGAGTTCCTGTGTGGTCAATTTGATTACTGCTGTGGAGGGGAGACATGAAGGGTGTGAAGGGATTAAATAGAATTACCAACTGCCTCAGGGATGGTAGATGGAAACCTGTGCGAGTCCTTCTCTTTCACAACATCATCAGACATCCTGGCAAGATCGCTATAGATGTGAAGAAATAAAATAATTCATACCATCCACGTATACCTGTCATGTGCAGAATAGAAAGCTGGGGACTTCAACTTTAAAAGTGGAATTCTAGACTGGAAAGGTGTAGAGAGTGTGAAAAAAAAACACCACGTTTTATATTCTCTCAAGTGATGAGAAGAAGGAGAGTAAGACAGAAACAAAGAATGGGAATCAGACAGACTTAAACTGTCAAAACCACTGGTCAGAGAGGTGACATACAATTTTTCAGATTCAAGATATTCCATAAATTTCTTTAAATACAGAAACATTAGGTGTCATCAGACACTAAAAAGAGCGCTATATCAAAATAGAAGTGTATGTAGAATGTCACTATCATTACTATATGATTAAAATCATGATGATTGTCAAAACTTTTAGTATACCTATATGTCATGTGATGTAGCCTCACATGGCGACATGTGACGTTCCGTCGTGTACGCCCTTATTTGTTATAAAGCATTTCACTAGGTAGGGAAAAAAGGTAAAAGAAAGGATAATTTACGTGGCCTGACCAGTGTGATCGGTGTCGATGTGGCTATAGACGTAGGTGATTATTGGTTGAATGGACGGACGTTGTCCATTGGTCAAGTAACCAAGGGCTGGTAATGCGTAGAGTTAGATGAGTACTCACTGAATACGTACTCAGAAAGAGCGCAGGAAGGAAAAAATAAGTATAGGAAGGAGATGGCTTGGGGACACTGACCAGACAGGTTGTTTGGAACTGCAGAACGAGATTTGCCTGCAATCTACCATTACCAGGTGAGGTATAGACAGATGGGGAGAGAAAAGAGAGAGAGTTAAGACAAGGGGAAAAAAAGGGAAAAGAATTTATCATTATTCAGATTTTGAAATAGATTACTTACACGGACTTCATTCGTGTTTCAGCCCTTCCCGGTGCTGTGGCAGCACCAGTTATGGTACAAGCAACTGTGGCAGTTGCATAACAAGTATTTGGGCTACAGCGCTGTGGCAGCACCTAATTGCAAAGAGGATGACGACGACTGTTGCAGTCGTGAGAAATTTAAAGAATCTGTCATGTTGACCCCCAATGAATGTTGATTGTCCCCTTGGGTCGGAATTCAGATACTAGCCGTCTTTAATTCTTCTTTGGAAAATGTATGAATTGATTCTCCAGTGAAGAGAGAAACCTGTAAATAAAAAGTTGTTGTGAATTACTATGTATGATGAAATGAAATTTGGTCCCAGCTAGTGGATCTGTGGAATGTTTGTACCTCCACTGGTGGAGGAACATAAGATTTAAAGATTGAAAAGTTGATTATCGTTTAGTAAATTATTCCCCGGAGAGGAGGGGGAGAAGAAGAGTTATTGTAGTGCGCCTTCTGGTTGTTTGGAAAGACTGCGTGTGCACAGAGTGAATGCTGAGCTGAGTGCGTGTATGCATTTGTGCTCAGTGTGACAGTGGTGACCCCGACTTAGGACGTAGGACAGGGGGGGTTTTTTTGTACCCCCTCCAAAGAAAAACATAAAGATTTTTCCTCTAAAGAAAAAAAATAAGATTGCTATTTGGGCAAAGAAAAGTTTTGTATAATTGATTGATGTGATTACTGTTTGCAGTTTTTATTTTTCATCTGTTTCTGTATGTGTGTGTTCGAGTGTTTGAGATTTCTTTAGGTTGCTCTACTCTGTTAGGGTTGGGGTTTTTTTTTGTTGTTTTTTTTTTTGGTAGGATTTCCTTTTGACTCTTTCCCCCCTCAGGAGCGATAGCCTCAACCTCCTCTTCTCGTACCTGGCAGCAAAGGGGCAGGGCGTTGAGGAGTCGCAGTCCTTCCCCTAGATTAGATTTTGTTTTGTCCCCTTCCCCAGGACTGATAGCCCCAACCTCTTCCTGCTCTGATTTAGCAGGAGGGCATGGCGTTGGGGAGTCAATAGTCCCTCCCTCTTACATTAATATCTATTTCTTTCCCTTTTCTATCGTTTCATTTGGATTTTCCCCCGTACCCCTCTGAGTGTGTGATCGACTTCACCTCCGTCACTCAACTAGTGTAGGTGGTGGAGTTGATTACCGCTCAGCCCGAGTAAACATTTGGTTTTCTTGATTATTTTGGTTTTTTTTTTTGTTTGTGTGTTTGTTTGTTTATTGCATTGTGTTGTTAGTATATTGTGTGTATTATCATTTGAATACTTCCCCGTCTCCAGCTTTACGGGAGACAGTTGCCATTAGGGTGCTGTCTGAGGGCCTCTTTTGCTTTTTCTGATTTCCCCTATCTATACCGGACCTGTCTATTCTTTCATTTCCTTTTCACCCTCTTTAAAAAAAAATTCCAAACCTTCTCTTCAGTAGGCGCCTATCTAGTTTCTTTTCATCATTTTCATCATTGTCATCTTTTAGGTAGGATTTCCGTTAGTGTACGTTTTTCTCTCCCTCTTTTTTAATTGTTCGCTGATTCATTTGTTTTGTAGCTTTATATTCACTTATTAAGGCGATTCATTTGTTTTGTGAACTCTTCTATTTTGTTTTACAAGAAACTAAGTAAGAAAGTAACAACTACAATAAGAACAGTTAAGAACATAAACATTATAAAGATTTATTTCTGAAAAAAAAATATATTTTTTGTCTGTTTTCTTTTCATTGGGAAAAAAAAGAGCTATTAGTATTATATTTAATTTTTTTTAGCTGTCTTTTTCCCTTTGGGAAAGAATATTGGTGAAAGTCTCTTTTGGAAAGATCGCGTTGTCAATTCTTATTAGTGTTTTTCTTTTGTGAGCCTTTATTACTTTCCAGTTTATACCGGCATGTAAATTCTTTATTTGTACATACTGTAACAAAGTTTTTTTTTAAACAACATATACCATCACATATCGCCTTAGTCATATTTAGTCATTGATTTTGTGTGTGTGTGTGTGTGTGTGTGTGTGTGGTAACTATTCATGATGGAAAATTTGATGACTATGTACGACAGGCAAGCGTTTAGGCTATGAAGGTGATAAATTACCAAACTATGTCCAACAATGTATGGATAGGGCAGACAGAGAGAGAGAGAGAGAGAGAGAGAGAGAGAGAGAGAGAGAGAGAGAGAGAGAGAGAAAAAAAACAGAAACAACTAGAAGAAAGAGATAAAGAACAGAGAAGAAAAAGATAAAAAAAAACGACAAGAAAATCTAAAAAGATTACAGTTTTGAAGAGAAAAAACGACAGAAAGAGATGGAATAAAATCAAAGAAAACTAGAGTTAGAGGATAAGGATAAGGAACGACAGTTTAAACTGAGACAACTTGAATTAGAGACTGATGTAGAAATTAAAAAAAAAAAATACAGGCATTGAGAGAACCTCCACCACCTCCACCGGTCGGTTCCGCGAATACATTTCATCCGAAGTCAACATACATTCCGAAGTTGCCGCCGTTCGAAGAAAAAAACCGACAACATTGACACTTTTCTTTTTCGGTTCGAGAATCACGCTACAGCTTGTGGTTGGCCGAAGGAGAAATGGACATTGTTTATCGCGTCGCTGTTTAAGGGAAGCGCTTTGGCACTATATCACATACTCGCGCGGCAAAGAAGGGTTGACTTGGGACCAATTAAAAGAAGAACTCTTAAAGAAGTTTCAGTGTTCAGCTGACCGTTTTCGTGAGCGTTTCCGATCAGTTCGTCCTGACAAGGGAGAATCATTTCCGTCTTTTTTGAAAAGAATGAGTCATTTTTTATACCGATGGATAGAGCTAACAAAGACGAATAGGACTTTAGAATCGCTGCAAGACTTGCTTCTTCGAGAGCAACTTTTTCAGAGCGTCAGCAAAGATTTGGCCACTTTCCTTAAAGAAAGACAGTTCGATAACGTTGACGAAATGTGTCAGATGGTGGATCAGTACTGTATTGCTCATCCACATAATGGTGTTGCCCGCAAGGGGGATTCGTCCCTTTTCGAGTCTCGCGCGGCAGTTCAAATACATTCTGGACAAGGAAACTATAGAAGAGGAAATCGCGTTTCATTCCGAGGTCCTCACGGTTACACGTCTTTTGGCAGCAGACAACGACCTTTCCGCGGTCAAGGCCATGTCGGTTCGAGCGATTTCCGTAGGTACCAATACTTACCACTGGAAAGACCTATTCCTTTCCGGGGGCGTGGTGAACAACAACCGCGCAGACCCTTTGGTCCAGTTCGTGGACAACGTCGAGGTTCACAGACTAACAGTAATCAGTTGTCCGCCGATCAAACCATGCGTTGCCATTTTTGTGCGGGCAAATTCCATTTAAAACAGGACTGAACTTTCAAAGGAAGTGGAACAAAGACTGGATTTGTTTTTCTACTGGATGTGAAGAAGGTCTTGTTTTGGCGCCAGATCAGTCCGTTGATGGTCTTGGATTGGAGGATTGTGCCATTAATGGTTTACAAGGTTCTGTTTTGCGAGATACAGGTGGCACCACAGCTGGTGTAAGGAAATCTTCTGTTCTACCAGACCAATATGTTTTGAAGACCATGCAGAGAAGCGATGAGACACTGACGACTATACTTTTCTACTGCAAAGCAGACTGTCTCTGACATACCAACGGACAAGCCGACGTATATATTGTACTTTGACATTCTCTACAGACATGTACCTGGACAAGGCAACAAACAGATTGTGGTTCCCAAAGTGAAAACGGCAAATGCTGAAAAGGTATTCCATGTAAACATGCTAAAAAAGTATGTTGAGCGTACAAATGTTGCCATTAACGAGTCAATTGAATGGATATGTCCAGTGTCTGGAACAGCTGTGGCGGTTACAGAAATCATTGGTTCTGATTTTGTACCTGATGTCATATACACAGACAGAGCAAAGACTGTGCAAACAACAAATGTGGGATTGTTAACATCTACCAGTATAGATGATATTGTACCTCTTCCCACCCTTTCTGTCAAGGGAGAAACTTATCCTGGTGTTGTTTTGTGTGATGATTTGTCTTTGATTCAGAAAGAACAATTAGAAGGTATTTTGAAGGACTTTCAGGACGTCCTGACTGATACCCCAGGGACAGTGACAGCAATTGAACCCCATACTATTCATTTGAGTACGGAAAACCCAGTCCGAGTCAAACCATACCCCCTCCCATTTGCGAAAAAACATGTTGTGTGGAAAGACAGATTCAAGTTATGCTCGGGTTGAAAGTTATTGACCGTCTTCGTCACCATACACCTCCCCAGTTATATTGGTGGACAAACCTGATGGCTCGGTGCGGTTTTGCATCGATTACAGGACGTTGGACAAAATCACTGTGTCTGATGCAGAACCTACCCCAGACATTGAGGAACTTCTTTGTCAACTGTCAGAAGGAAAATGTTTTGTCAAAATAGATTTAACTAAAGGGTATTGGCAAAGCCCGATGGCTGAAGCAGACAAGGAAGAAAAACAGCTTTTCAGGCACCTTTTGGACTGTTTCAATGGACGAAAATGTCATTTCTGTTGGGAAAATGACACCAGAAGAAAAGAAAGTAGAAAAGATCTTAGCCTTGAAGATACACACTACAAAGAAACAGATAAGATCACTCTTTGGATTGTTGTCCTATCACAGAAGATATGTACCGTACTTTGAGTCCTTGACAGTCCCTTTGAGTGACTTAACAAAAGGAACAAAAAACAAAAGTATCATCTGGTTAGATGAGTGCCAGAAAGCTCTGGAATGTGTTCAAAACACCCTCAATTCATTCCCTGTACTGCTTTTGCCCTCTCTTTCAGAGGATTTTGTTTTGAGAACAGATGCCAGCTCCAACAGCATGGGAGCTGTACTTTTGCAAGAAAAGAATGGATTGTTACACCCTGTGCAATATGCAAGTAAAATGTTCTCTCTAACACACAAGTCAAATACTCAACAATTGAGAGGGAGTGTCTTGCCATTGTTTGGCCTTGCGAGAAATTTGCCAGATTCCTTACTGGGAGACAGTTTCGGTTACAAACCGACCACAGACCATTGACGTTTTTGCAGTCGTCCAAGACCAAAAATAGGAGGCTGTTAAGATGGGCTTTGTCATTGCAGGAGTTCAAGTTTGACATTGAGCCATTACCTGGAACTCAGAATGTCATGGCAGATTTTCTGTCCCGTGCGTGAGTGTACAGTATCCTTCATGCAGCTGTCACTGCATAAAAAAGGAAAGACTGTTTCTGCCGTTTGTTTTCATTTGTGGAAAGAGTTTATTTTGACATTTTGGCAGTGTTATGTCTGCTACTGTCAATCTGAATTATAAGTAGTTGTGGTTGATCTCTTTCCAAAAGTGCATATGCATTGGTATTGGAGTCTCATGGTAGGATGCTACTTTGTGAATGTGTGCAAAATACTTCATTTGATGTGTTACAAGTGTTTTTTTTTTGTTTCGTCTTTTTTTTTTTTTCACGTTGGTCCATTGTGAAGAATGAAAAAAAAGTGTTTAACTTTCGAGTGGACTATGATATTGTATATTCTTGCTTGAAGAAAGACTTTTCACTTTATTTTTCTCATCAGTGAGTCATGAGGAAATTCTCATTTTGTGAGGATTTTCGGACACATGTTTATCAAGAACAGGCAAGAAAAACGGTGTTTACATTTTGGTATATATATAAACATGAATGGCATTTGGAATTATCAGTATCATTATATGTTCTTCGTGTCTATGTGACTTGTGACTTGTGATGAGGAGAGTGTGAATTTTTTTTTTTCTAAAGAAAAAAAACTTTTTGCATTTTTTTTTTTCAAACTAAGATTTTCAAAATGCAATTGTGGATCTTTATGATGTTCATCAAGGTTAGTTCTATGCATTGATGGAAATTCTTGTGTGATGAAAAATTGATAATTGATGGCTGAAATTGTATATTAACTAGATATGTATGTGTATTAAAAATGTTTTTCATGGCGAAAGTTTTTTTTTTCTTTTCACCCCGGGATGGGGGGTGTCATGTGATGTAGCCTCACATGGCGACATGTGACGTTCCGTCGCGTACGCCCTTATTTGTTATAAAGCATTTCACTAGGTAGGGAAAAGAAAAGGTAAAAGAAAGGATAATTTACGTGGCCTGACCAGTGTGATCGGCGTCGATGTGGCTATAGACGTAGGTGATTATTGGTTGAATGGACGGACGTTGTCCATTTGTCAAGTAACCAAGGGCTGGTAATGCGTAGAGCTAGATGAGTACTCACTGAATATGTACTCTGCAAGAGCGCAGGAAGGAAAAATAAGGTATAGGAAGGAGATGGCTTGGGGACACTGACCAGACAGGTTGTTTGGAACTACAGACGAGAGATTACCTGCAATCTACCATTACCAGGTGAGGTATAGACAGATGGGAGAGAAAAGAGAGAGAGAGTTAAGACAAGGGAAAAAAGGGAAAAAGAATTTATCATTATTCAGATTTTGAAATAGATTACTTACACGGACTTCATTCGTGTTTCAGCCCTTCCCGGTGCTGTGGCAGCACCAGTAATGGTACAAGCAACTGTGGCAGTTGCATAACAAGTATTTGGGCTACAGCACTGTGGCAGCACCTAATTGCAAAGAGGACGACGACTGCCGCAGTCGTGAGAGAATTTAAAGAATCTGTCATGTTGTCCCACAATGAATGTTGATTGTCCCCTTGGGTCGGAATTCAGATACTAGCAATCTTTAATTCTTCTTTGGAAAATGTATTAATTGATTCTCCAGTGAAGAGAGAAACCTGTAAAAAAAAAGTTGTTGTGAATTACTATGTATGATGAAATGAAATTTAGCCCCAGCTAGTGGATCTGTGGAATGTTTGTACCTCCACTGGAGTGGAGGAACATAAGATTTAAAGATTTGAAAAGTTGATTATCGTTTAGTAAATTATTCCCCGGAGAGGAGGGGGAGAAGAAAGAGTTATTGTAGTGCCCCTTCTGGTTGTTTGGAGAGACTGCGGAGTGAATGCTGAGCTGAGTGCGTGTACGCATTTGTGCTGAGTGTGACATTATAACATTCCATCCTTCCCATAGTTTTTGTATCTTCCTTCTCCTCTTTGTCCTCCAGCCCTCTCCCTGACTGTCCTCCTCCTTTTTCTTTCTCCCTTCTTTTCTTATTATTAGTATGATTATTAGTACTCTTATTAGTAGTTTTACTAATATTATTTTTTTATCATAGTTTTGTACCATTACATTATTAACATTACTATTATTACATTACCGTTATTATTATCATTATTATTATTATCATCATTTTATTATTAATATAATCATTATTATTATCATTATTGTTTTTGTTGTTGTTTTTGATTATCAAATCATCATCATCATCATTGTATTATCATCATTAATAATGTTATATTATTATGATTGTTATTATTATCATTATTTATGTTATATATGTTATTATCAATACCAGTATTATTATTGATATTACTACCATTACCATTATCATCACCATTATCATAGTCACTCACACTGTTGCCACGACAACCATGTTGTTCGACAATCCTCTAACCCCTCTCCTTTCTCCCTTACTGCAACTGCTATTGTCATATCATCACCAAAAATGGCAGTAATCAGCTCTTCATAATTTTTTTATATCAATATTTTTACCATATTCATTATTTTTTTTTAATTATTGATTTCAGTATCACTATTATTATAATCATTACTATTTTAATTTAAGGCACATTTCTCCTTCCCGACGGCCTCGTTTTCATTCAACACCAAAATTAGCCGAATTCAATGTGATGATTGCTCGTTCTTCACGTTCGTTGCCCTGGGTGTTGTTTATCTGGCCTGAAGAAGATCTACAAGGTCAAAGCGTGTCGTGTTTTGTGTTGCGATTCATTTGTTCATGTTTTTACGGATACAGTACTTAACGTTTTTTTTTTTTTAGTTTTGATCATGAAATTTGATGTGGTGATTGTCCCCACAGAGAGAATGAGTTTTGTTTTCCCATGGGAAAACTTAAAAATAATTGGGGTCTGTGAACCCAGAATACTTTATAGTAAGACCCAGACAACATCTCCCCACGTGTACTGAAGACCTTGGCCAGTGAGGTGGCTACTCTCCTTACGAGCATCTTCCAGCGCTCACTTTCCACTGGCTGTGTCCCCGAAGACTGGCGCACTGCACATGTCACACCTGTGTATAAGAGGGGAGAACACTACAAACCAAGCAACTACCGCCCAGTCTCCCTTACTAGCGTCCCGTGCAAGATTTTGGAACACGTGATTGTCAGCAACGTGATGGGACATCTAGAATCTTCTAACATCTTGACTTCACACCAACATGGCTTCCGCAAGAAACACTCCTGCTAGACACAACTGCTTGAGCTGTCAGACCAGTTAACATCAAACCTGGACAAAGGCCTCTCGACTGACATGGTGGTACTTGACTTTGCTCAAGCTTTTGATAAAGCAAATCACAGCCTACTAATGCATAAACTCGACAACTTTGGTGTTAGGGGTGACACAAATCGATGGATTTCCAACTTCCTACGAGACAGGAGGCGTGGTCGTGGAGGGGAGCAGGTCCGAGTTTGTCCAAGTGAAGTCTGGGGTTCTCCAGGGCTCAGTCCTGGGCCTTGCCTGTTCCTGGCCTACATCAATGACTTGCCAAGCCACGTCTCATCTAACGTCAAAATCTTTGCAGACGACACTGCCATTGGCCGCCCCATAAGGTCTGATACTTACCGCAGGATACTGCAGGAGGACCTTGACGTCCTGAGTGAGTGGGAGACACAGCGGGACATGGAGTTCCACCCCGGCAAGTGCAGCGTCCTAACAGTTCAACGAAGCCAGAAGCCGACGCCAGAGGTGGCCTACACACTCCATGGCCAGCAGCTGGAACATGTCTCCTCCATCAGGTACCTTGGGGTCACCATTCAGAGCGATGGACGATGGGACCAACACATTGCCAGCATCGCCAATAAGGCAAACCGCACACTCGGTTTTCTCCGTCGAAACCTAAAAATCGGCTCCAAGCGCATCAAACAAACAGCATACAAAGCTCTGATCCGTCCAGTACTCGAATTATCAGCTGTGTCTGGGATTCCAACAATAAGAATGACTGTGACTCTCTGGAGAAGGTCCAACGACGCGCAGCCCGCTTTGTCCTCAATCGCCACAGGAAAACTTCCAGTGTGGAACAGATGCTGCCTGAGTAAAAATCCCCCCCCCCCCCCACCCCCCCCCCCCCCCCCTGCCTCCCCCACCCCGGTACAGCGCCGACGCACAACATGCCTCTGCATGATGTACAAAATCATCAACAAACTGTTGTGGGTGCGCTGCAACCAACTGGCCCCCGCTGTGACCCGCTCCAGAAGATGCCACAGCAAACAACTGAAGAGGATTCCCGCCAAAAAAATGACTACCGCAATATGGCCTTCTTCCCCCGCACAGTCAGGGACTGGAACAGTCTACCAGCAGACGCCGTCTGTCCCCCCCAGCCTTGGCACCTTTTCCTCAAAGGCGTCCACACTAGACCGCCACCCCCCCCCCCCCCCCCCCCCTTTTTTTTTCCTTCCTTCTCCGCACTCCCAAAAAACGCCAATAATGGTCAAAATGTTGACCGT
>JADBJO010000738.1:557905-560405 GCA_016801955.1 Conus betulinus
TATGCACAATTAAACCATTGTCAATTGTCAATTGTCAATTCACACTCACACACACACACACACACACACACACACACACACACACACACACACACACACACACACACACACACACACACACACACACACACACACACACACACACACACACACACACACACACACACACACACACACACACTTCAAAATCAGACACGACTGTTAGACCATAACGATACTGTGATTTCGAACAGACATTGTTTTTCTTCTAGCTGGTCCAAGACAAAGACTTATTGTCACTGTGCAGGTTATGTACAGACAACAGGCTGGAACGGCCGTTCAACGTTTTCACCGTGGGCGTGGGGTTGTATCACTCTAACACCACCGCCTGCGAGCATCATCTTCGTCACTTTGCTCAATGCTAACGTCGGGCCTCGCGATTTTTACGCTTTCTCTGGCCAGTGTGGATCTTTCTGTTGTGAACACACTCCTCACATAAAAGAGAAACGCACAACATTTCTTTTTTCCTGATGGTGCTAACGCTGAAAGCCAGGACCAGGATTACCTTTTATCTTTTTACCTCTCCACAGCTAGGTTTTACAGTCAGCACTTGGATTCAGAGCTCGGTTTTCATTTCATTCCAACAAGCTGAAGCCACGACAGGTACCCGGGTCAGGGTCAAAGTGGAACTGTTCATCATCTGTGTGGCCTACCTTGGTCAGACACTTTCCTTGTGACCTGATTCCTCAGTGCTCTGAATCTGAAGACGAGGGCTCTGTGTCCCTACACAACTGATAAATGTGGGCTACATAAGGTACATTTAACCTTCAGCGCTTCTGTGTATCATATCATTATGAACAGATGAACTAGATGATGAAAAAAACATATTTTATTTGCGTGTTTCAGTACAACAATATTCGCCCAAATATTTTCAAAACTATTCCGCCTCATTTCGAAAACCAGTATCTGATAGAAATTTTGATATGTGGAAAAGCGAGTATTACACGACGGCTTGCTTGGTTCTTGTACAAATATTCTGAAATGAGTAAAAATTGCCAATTGCTAAAGACTTGATAGAGATGCGTTAAAAGAAAAATCTCCAGAACATATCGGATGAATGACTACACATAGAATGATAAACAAACATGTTTTTGCCACATCCCTACTGATGTCTGTAAGAATTTTATTAGATAATTGCTTCCAATATGACTTCTTCCTTTTTCAAAATGATTTGTATCGTCACTCACCCTGAGAGAGAGGCCTTCGTGCCATAAGTCATTAAATGTTCGAGTTCCAGTTCCTCTCTCTCTCTCTCTCTCTCTCTCTCTCTCTCTCTCTCTCTCTCTCTAAATAAAGTCTTTAGACAACTGAGTTTGGACTTAAAATCTAAATGTGAACATTCCTGAACGCTTGGAACAAGTTTGTTGGCGCCTGTCATGAGCACCGACCTTGGTGCTGAAGGATGAACGGTTTCGGGACAGAAATGTAATGAGAAATGAAAGCTCCTGTATCTTAACATCAGAGCTGTTTTTTTTATTGTTTTATTTATTTCTTTTATTGTTTTCTTAAAGATACGTCCTTTCGGGTTCATAATCAATATTTGATGTGAATTCTCAAGTTGCTGTAATGTCAATTATACTCCTAAAATGTAAGGGTATGATTATACAAAGAGGGTTATCATCTAACACAAGCCATTTGACAAGTTCGGTGTCTCTTTTTTTTTTTTTTTTGGAACAAGAACCTTTATGCACTTTGTTTTTACATTTACAGCCCGTTTTATTCCATGCATTTAGTTTGTTTTGTCAACTTCTGGCAGGTGCAAAGATTTTTGCTTGTATATGTGTGAAGAAGTTGCAAATCCAAACAGCCACATTGTCAGCATATTGTGCCACATATCTTTCTTTTTGTGTTTTTATAAGCATTTTGTTAAATCATGAAGTAAAATACTAAGTTGCGTAAGGATCATTCAAGTCCGTGGGAGATTCTTCTAACCGCCCTAAAAGTAGACATCCCCTAGAGCGTGCATGTTGATATCTTTGGTGAAAACTTTTCATATAATTATATGCTACACCTGAAGTTTTATTGCGCTTTGATTTATGTTAAAACGTAGCATTCCATACACTGTAACATGTCTTCCTTATATCAAATGATGTAGCAATTTCTGTCGTAAATTGATTAATTAATTGCTGTTTTGTTGTTGTTGTTGTTGTTGTTGTTTTAACAAACTCTGTACTGTATATACACAATTGTCATGAATGCTTGAAGAAGCTCTGAGGATAGCCCCCCCCCTCTCTCTCTCTCTCTCTCTCTCTCTCTCTCTCTCTCTCTCTCTCTCTTTCTCTGTCTCTCGCTCTCTCTTTCTCTCTCTCTCTCTTTGCGTCTGGGAGAAAGGATAGAAAAGAGTAACGGTTTTCACATTTGCTGTGTGCGGAATGAGTATCCACACAAATGGTCCTTTTTTTTAATAAAAACAGCAAGAAGCTGGAGGAAGGTGTTACCTGTTTGGTGGACTACAGAGTTA
>JADBJO010000738.1:562905-572905 GCA_016801955.1 Conus betulinus
GATTTGAAATGGAGGAGAAAAAAAAATTGAAGATGAAGGAAATGGGAAAATGTATATCATAACTATGAAACCTTTCACTAACTGCATGAGGAAACTATCGCAATCCCTCTCGAAGGCAGATCTATATGTATCGCCTGCTCCGAGGCCTTTCGTCCGCTGGATCGGACTCATCAGGGAGACACGGCTGATTGTGTCTGTGCTCTTGGTGTCAAATAGAGACACACTCTGTGGTGTTCTGACCGCCGAGGGTTCGAAAAGAATGCAACAGCACCCCCAAAGCAGCCAGCGAAAGGTAGTAGAATAAAACAAAAAAAAAGAGTGGAGAGGAAAAAAGTTGCTGAAAACTAAAAACATTATTAACAGTATAAAATATACAGGTCAATCTTTGAGCCTATGCTTGAGGATCCATTTAAGGATGCAAGGGAGATCAAAAGATATGGAACAGTGTGAGTGGTCAGCTTTGCTGTTCAATAACCCAAGCATTGTCAGCAGCTAAGAATTGTGCAGAACAACCTTTACTTGGATCTATTAAGAGATGCAATCACCCACTGATTGACCAACAATATAATGCTGAACAATTAAGTAGTGGGGAAAACAAGTGCAGGTTAACATTCTTCCTTCATTATAATAATGATTTGGCAAAGATTTGAAATGGAGAAAAAAAAATTGAAGATGAAGGAAATGGGAAAATGTATATCATAACTATGAAAACCTTTTACTAGCTGCATGAGGAAACTATCGCAATCCCTCTCGAAGGCAGATCTATATGTATCGCCTGCTCCGAGGCCTTTCGTCCACTGGATCGGACTCATCAGGGAGACACGGCTGATTGTGTCTGTGCTCTTGGCGTCAAATAGAGACACACACCACGGTCATAATTTGTGTGGTGTTCTGACCGCCGAGGGTTCGAAAAAGAATGCAACAGCACCCCCCAAGCAGCCAGCGAAAGGTAGTAGAATAAAAACAAAAAAAAAGAGTGGAGAGGAAAAAAGTTGCTGAAAAACTAAAAACATTATTTTACAGTATAAAATATAGGGGACAATCTTTGAGCCTATGCTTGAGGATCCATTTAAGGATGCAAGGGAGATCAAAAGATATGGAACAGTCTGAGTGGTCAACTTTGCTGTTCAATAACCCAAGCATTGTCAGCGGCTAAGAATTGTGCAGAACAACCTTTACTTGGATCTCCTAAGAGATGCAATCACCCACTGATTGACCAAACAATATAATGCTGAACAATTAAGTAGTGGGGGAAAACAAGTGCAGGTTAACAATTCTTCCATCATTATAGTAATGATTTGGCAAAGATTTGAAAATGGAAAAAAAAAAATTGAAGATGAAGGAAATGGGAAAATGTATATCATAACTATGAAAACCTTTCACTAGCTGCATGAGGAAACTATCGCAATCCCTCTCGAAGGCAGATCTATATGTATCGCCTGCTCCGAGGCCTTTCGTCCGCTGGATCGGACTCATCAGGGAGACACGGCTGATTGTGTCTGTGCTCTTGGCGTCAAATAGAGACACACCACGGTCAATAATTCTGTGGTGTTCTGACCGCCAAGGGTTCGAAAAAGAATGCAACAGCACCCCCAAAGCAGCCAGCGAAAGGTAGTAGAATAAAACAAAACGAAAGAGTGGAGAGGAAAAAAGTTGCTGAAAACTAAAACATTATTTTTACAGTATAAAATATAGGGGACAATCTTTGAGCCTATGCTTGAGGATCCATTTAAGGATGCAAGGGAGATCAAAAGATATGGAACAGTGTGAGTGGTCAGCTTTGCTGTTCAATAACCCAAGCATTGTCAGTGGCTAAAATTGTGCAGAACAACCTTTACTTGGATCTATTAAGAGATGCAATCACCCACTGATTGACCAAACAATATAATGCTGAACAATTAAGTAGTGGGGGAAAACAAGTGCAGGTTAACAATTCTTCCATCATTATAGTAATGATTTGGCAAAGATTTGAAAATGGAGAAAAAAAATTGAAGATGAAGGAAATGGGAAAAAATATATCATAACTATGAAAACCTTTCACTAACTGCATGAGGAAACTATCGCAATCCCTCTCGAAGGCAGATCTATATGTATCGCCTGCTCCGAGGCCTTTCGTCCGCTGGATCGGACTCATCAGGAGACACGGCTGATTGTGTCTGTGCTCTTGGTGTCAAATAGAGACACACCACGGTCAATAAGTCTGTGGTGTTCTGACCGCCAAGGGTTCGAAAAAGAATGCAACAGCACCCCAAAGCAGCCAGCGAAAGGTAGTAGAATAAAACAAAACGAAAGAGTGGAGAGGAAAAAAAGTGCTGAAAACTAAAAACATTATTTTACAGTATAAAATATAGGGGACAATCTTTGAGCCTATGCTTGAGGATCCATTTAAGGATGCAAGGGAGATCAAAAG
The DNA here is from genome assembly GCA_016801955.1 of Conus betulinus. Lineage (NCBI taxonomy): Eukaryota > Metazoa > Mollusca > Gastropoda > Neogastropoda > Conidae > Conus > Conus betulinus. The sequence continues at coordinate 565,316 of JADBJO010000738.1, forward strand.
ATATGGAACAGTGTGAGTGGTCAACTTTGCTGTTCAATAACCCAAGCATTGTCAGCGGCTAAGAATTGTGCAGAACAACCTTTACTTGGATCTCCTAAGAGATGCAATCACCCACTGATTGACCAAACAATATAATGCTGAACAATTAAGTAGTGGTAGATAGATAGATAGATAGATACATAGATAGATAGATAGATAGATAGATAGATAGATAGATAGATAGATAGATAGATAGATAGATAATTCACTAATAAATTCCAAGGATAAGTAACCGAGCACCATTCCAGCAACTTACATAACAGCTTGGTGTTGCAGAGACTGCAAGAAATATTTGTTTATAAAACAAAACTTGCTCTTATGTCTGAGGTTACGAACCGTGCTGCTCTCTTCTGAATCTTTTCGATGTTATCAATGTCCTTTCGGTGGTAAGGATCCCAGACTGAGCAACCATATTCCAGTACTGGTCTAACCAGTGTTTTAGTAGCAGTCGTCTTTAACCTTGTTGGGGCAGTCGTTGATATTCCTGCATAAGAAAGCTAAGATATTATTTGCTTTCTTACATACTAAATGGTAATGTTCTTTCCATTTGAGACGACTGTCTATAATCACGCCTAGATATTTTGCAGCATTAGTTTCTTTTAAGAATAGTATTGTGAATAGAATATCTGATCTAGTTGGTGAGCGTTTATTACATATACACAACACTTGGCACTTCTGGGGATGAAATTCCATTTTCCAAGTTCTTTCCCACTCTTGTAAACCGTTTAGATCTTCTTGTAGAATGCGTGTATCATTCTTGCTTCTGATTGTTCTATATACTAAGCTGTCATCTGCAAAAAGCCTTATAGTAGTTCCAGGAGAGAGATTTCTCCTTATATCATTTATATGAATTAAGAAAAACAAGGGCCCCAGAACAGTTCCCTGTGGTACACCTGACAAGACTGGTTTACAATGGGATGACGACCCTTCCACAACAACTTTCTGCGTTCTCCCAACGAGGAATGATCTAGACCATTTTAGCAAAGAACCGCCAATGCCAATGTGTTCTAATTTAAGCAGCAAGCCCTCATGGTCAACCTTATCAAAGGCTTTAGAAAAGTCTAATAAAATTGCATCTATTTGCTGTCTGTTGTTAAGACAGTTATCAAAATCATTGAGAGTTGTTATAAGTAGTCTCACAGTCTCACAACTCCTTCGCTGTCTAAAAACCATGCTGGGCGTTATTTAAGAAGTCATGTTTGTCAAGATGGTCCATTATGCTACTATATATTATGTGTTCAAGTAGTTTTGCTGATATGGATGAAAGAGATACCAGTCTAGTTATCTGCTTTTGTTTTGTCACCCTTTTTGAATAAAGGGACAATGCTAGCATCTCGCCACTCATCAGGTATTACTCCCTGGTCCAGTGAAGCTTGGTAAAGTAGTTGGTATACCTCAGTCAATTCATTGGCACATAATTTTAAGAGCTTGCCAGGAATGCCATCAGGACCAGTAGCTTTGTTTTCATTGATGTTGGTCAGTAACTTAAATACTCCTGCTTTGCTTACTTTGATATTTTGCATTTCAGGGAGTTTATCATCATCCTTTAGTCTAATGTTAATCAAAGGCTTGGGATTTGAGAAAACCGAACAAAACTGATTGTTTAGTAGATTTGCTTTTCCTTCAGGGTCCTGTACTAGGTTATTCTGGTTGTTTCTCAGGTCTGGAATCCCATGTTTGTCCTGTCTCTTACTCCTTACGTAAGAACATAAATTCTTGTTTTGATGATCACCTTCTGAAATCATCGAATTAACATAATTGGAGTGAGCAAGCCTACATTCTCTCTGACACCTTCTCTTAATATGTTTATATCTAGTCAGTAATCTTTCTGAATTAGTGTGTAGTTTCAATTTCTTAAAAAACTGATGCTTCCTTCTCAACAAACGTTTAGTTTTTGTATTAATCCATGGCTGGTGGTTCTTGCTTGAAGTTATTCCAGTAGGTATGTTGTCATCCATAATAAATTCCAAGTTAGTTTTTATACACTTCCAAAGGTCATTAACATTATCTTTACACACTATGAGACTCAAAAAAAAAAAAGACGACTGAAATCATGAGTATCCCTGCGTAATTTTGGTAAGTCTGCTTGGTTCCAGAGTCTGATGGTACGTTTTAGGGGGGTTTCTTCGAAAGGGTTGAAAGTTGCTCTCTAAAAGAATTTATGTCATGATCACCCAGGCCTGCAATTAATTCCTGATTGCCTAAAGCACCTGGACAACTGATGATAAATCCAGGAATGCATTGTCACGCGTTAGTATTTCAACTGACTGCACTAATCCAGGTCTTTGGTGGTATCAAAAAAAAGAGAATTAATGTTTTTATTGTATTGATTGATTACAAGTATGGCATCTTCACGCCAATCAATATCGGGTAAGTTGAAGTCTCCACCAATCCATAATATTGTCCTTTCTTATTGGCCAAAACAATGTCCGAAATGTCTCTGCAAATAGACGAACATACATTTTCATCTGAGTCTGGAGGTCTGTATACTGATCCAACAATGACAGGTCTCTTATTCTTAAAATTAATCCTACAAAATAAACTTTCACTATTATTGCTTTGATATAAAAACTCACTGGCTATGATGAAGATGACTTCTCCATTTGAATGCCCTGCCTTTGAAGAAACACGAAAAAAATAGCTGTTTAGGACAGAAGACGATAAGGAATATCATTCTTAAAGAGAGAGAGAGAGAGGGGGGGAGAGAGAGAGGGGAGAGAGAGTGTCAAATCTGTCTAGCCCGCAGGGGAAAGGCAAGCAGATGCAATTTCACTTTCGCGATTAGGCCATAATTATATTTGAAAGTATTTTTATTCGGTTAAACTACTTAAGATGTTTAATTTCAGGTATACTAACACGTGGTACTGGGAATCAGAATCTGTTGCTTACTACTGGCATCCTGTAACGGGCAGTCTGCCAAAATTTGTTGATGCATGTGGATATGTATCTCACTCTCAAAATTTCTTCAGCTTTTCCATCAGGGAATGTTCAAAGAGACTCATTTCGGGTATATTTTCTCTCTGCGAAATCTTCTCTAAAACGGTCTGGCACATCACGCTTCCTGTATCCAACATGACCACACTGTCACCTGTCTCAATCGTGACATGTCCTTTGCAGCACGTGATACACACCATGCTGGCCTGTGACTTGCAAAGTGTCTGCAGAAGACTGGACATGACTGGAGAATGGTAGGTGTGAAGTGTGATATGCCTGGGGAAGTGGCACAGCCCTATTTCTCTTGTGCTGTGACTGGGGAATTCGTCCCCTACAGTCTGCTGTGTGACTTTAGAGAGGACTGTCCTGGTGGAAGTGATGAAGACTTCTGTGAGCACCCAGCGTGCCAGCAAAATGAAATGCACTGTGGACAGCAGCAGGTGTGTTCTCTCTGAGCCACGCTTATTGTACACCTGGTGCAATTGCCGACTTATTTGTATTTCCATATTAAAGGAAAGACAAATGATTGAATGATTGAATATTTATTCAGTACTCGAGTGGGTAGGATGGGGTTAGATGGGTGTTGTTTTCCATTGTCTAATAATTCATAATGTTATTCAGACAACTGCACAAATACTCTATCTCTAATCTCTGTCTGTCTGTCTGTCTGTCTGTCTGTCTGTCTGTCTTTTTCTGTCTGTCTGACTGACCAGTGAATGGTCAAAAGCTATATTTCCACTCCATAAAAGGAGACATTAACAATCCCGATAATTATCGTGGTATTGCTCTGTTGTCTTGCCGCAGCAAACTGTATACTTATATGTTAAATAAGAGGTTGACAGAATGGTCGAATGCATACAAAATCATATCTGAAACACAGGTTGGTTTCCGCAAAGATTATTCAACAATCGACAACATTTTCACATTACATGCTTTAGTTCAGAAATATTTCACTCTAAACAGAAAGATTTATGTAGCTTTTGTCGACTTTGAGAAAGCGTTTGACACAGTCAAAACACAAGTACTGTGGAATATTTTACAAAAGATCAGAATCGGTGGTAAAATGCTTTCAGCGCTCCAAGCAATGTACAACTGTAAAATTTTGCGTAAGAGATAATCTGGTAAATACCGACTATTTTGAAATGCCTCCAAGGACTTGAGCAAGGCTGTTCGGCTTCTCCAAACACTATTTTCCTTTATTATTAACGAATTAGCTGCTTATATAATCAATAGGGTAAACATGGCTTCCAGCTTAGACCTGACACTCCTGAGTTATTTTTGTAATGTTTGCTGATGATATTGCTTTGTTTTCGTCCAGCCCGAGTGACCTTCAACACAGCTAAACAACTCAAAACATGAAAAATGGAATTATGGAACTCAAAACATTGAAGCAGTGAACGTTTACAAATACCTTGGCCTGAACTTTACCAATCGCCTGAGCCGAAAATTGTCTGTCGAAGACGTGATTACAAAAGCAAAGAAATGTGTTGTAGACATATTTAGAACCATGTGGAGAATCAATTGTACTGACCAAAAAATATTCTTTCAGCTTTTGATGCCCATGTTATACAATATTGTTGTCTGCATCGGAAAATTTGGGGTACTGATGGGATAGAAGAGAAAGAAAAAGCGCATTTATTTGCATGTTAAAGGTTTGCTGAATGTAGCTCTTCATACACCAAATCTAATGGTGTATGGTGAACTTGGTCAATTCCCTCCCTTTGTTCAAGCTTCAGTGCGGTGTATTTCTTATTGGCTTAGACTTTGTGCATTACCTGAAAACAGATGTTCTAAGATGGCATACAGAAGGCTTAAAGAAATGGATGAAAGATGAAAGGAATTGTGGGACACTAAAGTCAGAAGAATGTTGTGTGTAAATGGTTTTGGATATGTATGGTGTTCACAGGGTGTCGGAAACAGAGAAAGTTCCTGAAGGAATTTAAGCAGCGATTGACTGACTGTGCTAAACAAAACTGGTCATCAAAACTCTCTGACAGCAACCGTTACGAAGTTTATTGTAGTTTTCAAAGCTTTTGGGGTGTAAGGGGCTCTGGATAGAGGCAGTATCTTTGATGTCTGGTATGCTGCTTCCTACTAGTGGCTCCAAGCGCCACACCCCGGTAAACCACTTCAGCTGGCAGGCTAAACCACGTGAGGGGGTGGTGTTTACACTGCACCCACTGGGCGGAAGAGCTGCAGCAAGCGGCCAACGGCAAGGGCAGAAGGGTCCCACGATGGACCAAACAGCTAAGTGTACACAACCGAGGGCATACCACTCCTTATTCTGTGGACTATGGCTAGCGGTCCTGGCTTGGAGAGGAGATGGGCGCCACCAAGCTACAACAAGCCCACTGAAAGGACATGATGAGGAAGCAAAAGAATACCAAGCTGGATCGGTCAGGGCCCGGATTAACAATGACTGCGTGTCCCACTGACTCACTTCAGGATGGGATCGACAAGTGGGCTACTGGAGTGAAAAACATCAACCCAACCACCCAAAGCACAACCATCAGAACATGGAATGTTTCGCACCCTTTATGCCTGTGGCAAGCTACCAGAACTTACCCATGAACTGAAGCGCTATCGCTGGGATATCATAGGACTGTGTGAAGTCAGATGGACTGGCTTCAGCGAAACAACAACAGAAGAAGGACATAAATCTGGTTTTCTGGGAAGAGAAGAAACATGAGTACGGGGTGGCCTTCATCGTACGGAAAGAAATTGCAGGCAGTGTCATCAGCTGCACACCCATTTCAAGCAGACTCATTTCCATCCATATCTCTGCAAAACCCCATAACCTGACAATCATCCAGGCTTATGCTCCAACGTCAGATCATGACGACGAGGAAATCGAGGAGTTCTACGAGCAGATTGACTCCATCGTAGCAACAGTACCAAAGAAAGACATACTCATAATTCAGGGAGACTGGAATGCCAGGGTTGGCCCAGATGCTTACCAGAATTGGGCAGGAACATCAGGAAAATTTGGCATTGGGGAAACCAATGACAGAGGCCTCAGACTGCTGGAGTTTGCCAAAAGCCATTGACTTACCCTAGCCAACACTCTCCACCCACACAAGCTGTCTAGAATCACAACCTGACACTCACCAAATGGGCAAGTTCACAACCAAGTAGACTTCATTCTGGCCCCACAACGCTACAAGTCTAGCATCAACTAAGCAAAAACAAGAACATTCCCAGGCGCCGACATTGGCAGCGATCACGATCTTGTCCTGGCAACCTACAAGCTCAAGCTAAAATGTAAGCGTTGTCCAAAGAACCCCCGCATTCGGTTTGACCTAGAGAAGTGGAAGGACCCCCAAGTTTGCAAAGGTGTTCCAGGCTCAAGTAGGCGAAGTTTGCTGCCTTCAACTTAATGGATAGCAATGTAGACACCCTTGCTAATAACATCAAAGAGGTGCTAACTACAACAGCTGAAGAAGTTGCAGGAAAGAAACAGAAGAAGATCCAGCCTTGGGTTACAAACGAGGTCTTAGATCTATGTGACAAGAGGCGGAACTATGGAAAGAAACACTCTAGCGACGAAGCCAAGATGCAGTACCAACAGGTGAACAGAGAAGTCAGGAAGAAGATGAAGACAGCCGAGGAAAATTGGATAGAGGAGCAGTGCGAAGCAATCGAGAAAGGCATGGAAGCAGGGAACAGCAAAGAAGCCTACAACACACTCAAGACCCTCAATAAGACTAACCAGACAAGATCAGTGGTCATCGAAGATAAGGATGGCAAGCTGCTGACAGAGAATGAAGAAGTCCTGAAGAGGTGGACAGAATACTGTGAGGGCCTCTACAATTACCAGCTCAGCCCGGACACATCCATTTTGCAGGACAACCAACGACCCGCAGACAGTGAGAATGGTCTCCAAGTACTGAAGGAGGAGGTTGAGGCCACGATGCAAAGTTTGAAGCCAGGGAAATCCCCAGGAGTGGACAATGTCCCAGCTGAGCTTGTGAAATATGGAGGGAAAGAGACCACAGAGGCACTAACAATGCTTTGTCAGAAGATCTGGATGGAACAGATGTGGCCAACAGAGTGGACCCAGTCGTTGGTGATTCCCTTACCCAAGAAAGGCAACCTCAAACAATGCCAAAATTACAGGACTATAAGTCTGATCAGCCACAGCAGCAAAGTCATGCTTCACATCATCCTCAACCAACTGAAATCCAAGGCTGAGGAACTGCTACCAGAAGAACAAGCAGGTTTTAGAAGAGGGCGGAGCACTGTGGAACAAATTTTCAACTGCTGAGTCCTGACTGAAAACATTTACAACACTAAAAGGACCTCTTCCACACTTCATTGACTTTAAGAAGGCATTCGGCCGTGTGTGGCACAGCGGCCTATGGCAGGTTCTCAGAGACTTCAACATTTGATGAGAGGCTCGTCCAAGTCATCCAGGCCCTCTACGAAACACTCCAGCAGCACAGTACTTCTCAATAGCCAGCAGGACACAGTTCTTCCCGACCACAGTCGGAGTTAGGCAAGGGTGCCTACTGTCTCCAGTCCTGTGCAACATATTTCTGGACAGAATCATGCAAGAGACCCTCGAGAAACACCACACCACCATCAGCATTGGCGGCAAGCCGGTCTGCAACCTTTGTT